>JAXIVJ010014488.1:0-34258 GCA_036785665.1 Chirona hameri | reverse complement strand
TGTCTCTCTGTCTCTCTGTCTCTCTGTCTCTCTGTCTCTCTGTCTCTCTGTCTCTCTGTCTCTCTGTCTCTCTGTCTCTCTGTCTCTCTGTCTCTCTGTCTCTCTGTCTCTCTGTCTCTCTGTCTCTCTGTCTCTCTGTCTCTCTGTCTCTCTGTCTCTCTGTCTCTCTGTCTCTCTGTCTCTCTGTCTCTCTGTCTCTCTGTCTCTCTGTCTCTCTGTCTCTCTGTCTCTCTGTCTCTCTGTCTCTCTGTCTCTCTGTCTCTCTGTCTCTCTGTCTCTCTGTCTCTCTGTCTCTCTGTCTCTCTGTCTCTCTGTCTCTCTGTCTCTCTGTCTCTCTGTCTCTCTGTCTCTCTGTCTCTCTGTCTCTCTGTCTCTCTGTCTCTCTGTCTCTCTGTCTCTCTGTCTCTCTGTCTCTCTGTCTCTCTCTGTCTCTCTGTCTCTCTGTCTCTCTGTCTCTCTGTCTCTCTGTCTCTCTGTCTCTCTGTCTCTCTGTCTCTCTGTCTCTCTGTCTCTCTGTCTCTCTGTCTCTCTGTCTCTCTGTCTCTCTGTCTCTCTGTCTCTCTGTCTCTCTGTCTCTCTGTCTCTCTGTCTCTCTGTCTCTCTGTCTCTCTGTCTCTCTGTCTCTCTGTCTCTCTGTCTCTCTGTCTCTCTGTCTCTCTGTCTCTCTGTCTCTCTGTCTCTCTGTCTCTCTGTCTCTCTGTCTCTCTGTCTCTCTGTCTCTCTGTCTCTGTCTCTCTGTCTCTCTGTCTCTCTGTCTCTCTGTCTCTCTGTCTCTCTGTCTCTCTGTCTCTCTGTCTCTCTGTCTCTCTGTCTCTCTGTCTCTCTGTCTCTCTGTCTCTCTGTCTCTCTGTCTCTCTGTCTCTCTGTCTCTCTGTCTCTCTGTCTCTCTGTCTCTCTGTCTCTCTGTCTCTCTGTCTCTCTGTCTCTCTGTCTCTCTGTCTCTCTGTCTCTCTGTCTCTCTGTCTCTCTGTCTCTCTGTCTCTGTCTCTCTGTCTCTCTGTCTCTCTGTCTCTCTGTCTCTCTGTCTCTCTGTCTCTCTGTCTCTCTGTCTCTCTGTCTCTCTGTCTCTCTGTCTCTCTGTCTCTCTGTCTCTCTGTCTCTCTGTCTCTCTGTCTCTCTGTCTCTCTGTCTCTCTGTCTCTCTGTCTCTCTGTCTCTCTGTCTCTCTGTCTCTCTGTCTCTCTGTCTCTCTGTCTCTCTGTCTCTCTGTCTCTCTGTCTCTCTGTCTCTCTGTCTCTCTGTCTCTCTGTCTCTCTGTCTCTCTGTCTCTCTGTCTCTCTGTCTCTCTGTCTCTCTGTCTCTCTGTCTCTCTGTCTCTCTGTCTCTCTGTCTCTCTGTCTCTCTGTCTCTCTGTCTCTCTGTCTCTCTGTCTCTCTGTCTCTCTGTCTCTCTGTCTCTCTGTCTCTCTGTCTCTCTGTCTCTCTGTCTCTCTGTCTCTCTGTCTCTCTGTCTCTCTGTCTCTCTGTCTCTCTGTCTCTCTGTCTCTCTGTCTCTCTGTCTCTCTGTCTCTCTGTCTCTCTGTCTCTCTGTCTCTCTGTCTCTCTGTCTCTCTGTCTCTCTGTCTCTCTGTCTCTCTGTCTCTCTGTCTCTCTGTCTCTCTGTCTCTCTGTCTCTCTGTCTCTCTGTCTCTCTGTCTCTCTGTCTCTCTGTCTCTCTGTCTCTCTGTCTCTCTGTCTCTCTGTCTCTCTGTCTCTCTGTCTCTCTGTCGCTCTGTCGCTCTGTCGCTCTGTCGCTCTGTCGCTCTGTCGCTCTGTCGCTCTGTCGCTCTGTCGCTCTGTCTCTCTGTCGCTCTGTCGCTCTGTCGCTCTGTCGCTCTGTCCGCTCTGTCGCTCTGTCGCTCTGTCGCTCTGTCGCTCTGTCGCTCTGTCGCTCTGTCGCTCTGTCGCTCTGTCGCTCTGTCGCTCTGTCGCTCTGTCGCTCTGTCGCTCTGTCGCTCTGTCGCTCTGTCGCTCTGTCGCTCTGTCGCTCTGTCGCTCTGTCGCTCTGTCGCTCTGTCGCTCTGTCGCTCTGTCGCTCTGTCGCTCTGTCGCTCTGTCGCTCTGTCGCTCTGTCGCTCTGTCGCTCTGTCGCTCTGTCGCTCTGTCGCTCTGTCGCTCTGTCGCTCTGTCGCTCTGTCGCTCTGTCGCTCTGTCGCTCTGTCGCTCTGTCGCTCTGTCGCTCTGTCGCTCTGTCGCTCTGTCGCTCTGTCGCTCTGTCGCTCTGTCGCTCTGTCGCTCTGTCGCTCTGTCGCTCTGTCGCTCTGTCGCTCTGTCGCTCTGTCGCTCTGTCGCTCTGTCGCTCTGTCGCTCTGTCGCTCTGTCGCTCTGTCGCTCTGTCGCTCTGTCGCTCTGTCGCTCTGTCGCTCTGTCGCTCTGTCGCTCTGTCGCTCTGTCGCTCTGTCGCTCTGTCGCTCTGTCGCTCTGTCGCTCTGTCGCTCTGTCGCTCTGTCGCTCTGTCGCTCTGTCGCTCTGTCGCTCTGTCGCTCTGTCGCTCTGTCGCTCTGTCGCTCTGTCGCTCTGTCGCTCTGTCGCTCTGTCGCTCTGTCGCTCTGTCGCTCTGTCGCTCTGTCGCTCTGTCGCTCTGTCGCTCTGTCGCTCTGTCGCTCTGTCGCTCTGTCGCTCTGTCGCTCTGTCGCTCTGTCGCTCTGTCGCTCTGTCGCTCTGTCGCTCTGTCGCTCTGTCGCTCTGTCGCTCTGTCGCTCTGTCGCTCTGTCGCTCTGTCGCTCTGTCGCTCTGTCGCTCTGTCGCTCTGTCGCTCTGTCGCTCTGTCGCTCTGTCGCTCTGTCGCTCTGTCGCTCTGTCGCTCTGTCGCTCTGTCGCTCTGTCGCTCTGTCGCTCTGTCGCTCTGTCGCTCTGTCGCTCTGTCGCTCTGTCGCTCTGTCGCTCTGTCGCTCTGTCGCTCTGTCGCTCTGTCGCTCTGTCGCTCTGTCGCTCTGTCGCTCTGTCGCTCTGTCGCTCTGTCGCTCTGTCGCTCTGTCGCTCTGTCGCTCTGTCGCTCTGTCGCTCTGTCGCTCTGTCGCTCTGTCGCTCTGTCGCTCTGTCGCTCTGTCGCTCTGTCGCTCTGTCGCTCTGTCGCTCTGTCGCTCTGTCGCTCTGTCGCTCTGTCGCTCTGTCGCTCTGTCGCTCTGTCGCTCTGTCGCTCTGTCGCTCTGTCGCTCTGTCGCTCTGTCGCTCTGTCGCTCTGTCGCTCTGTCGCTCTGTCGCTCTGTCGCTCTGTCCTCTGTCGCTCTGTCGCTCTGTCGCTCTGTCGCTCTGTCGCTCTGTCGCTCTGTCTCTCTCGCTCTGTCTCTCTCCTCTCTCTCTGTCTCTCTCTGTCTGTCTCTCTGTCTCTCTCTCTCTGTCTCTCTCTGTCTCTCTCTCTCTCTGTCTCTCTCTGTCTCTCTCTGTCTCTCTCTGTCTCTCTCTGTCTCTCTCTGTCTCTCTCTGTCTCTCTCTGTCTCTCTCTGTCTCTCTCTGTCTCTCTCTGTCTCTCTCTGTCTCTCTCTGTCTCTCTCTGTCTCTCTCTGTCTCTCTCTGTCTCTCTCTGTCTCTCTCTGTCTCTCTCTGTCTCTCTCTGTCTCTCTCTGTCTCTCTCTGTCTCTCTCTGTCTCTCTCTGTCTCTCTCTGTCTCTCTCTGTCTCTCTCTGTCTCTCTCTGTCTCTCTCTGTCTCTCTCTGTCTCTCTCTGTCTCTCTCTGTCTCTCTCTGTCTCTCTCTGTCTCTCTCTGTCTCTCTCTGTCTCTCTCTGTCTCTCTCTGTCTCTCTCTGTCTCTCTCTGTCTCTCTCTGTCTCTCTCTGTCTCTCTCTGTCTCTCTCTGTCTCTCTCTGTCTCTCTCTGTCTCTCTCTGTCTCTCTCTGTCTCTCTCTGTCTCTCTCTGTCTCTCTCTGTCTCTCTCTGTCTCTCTCTGTCTCTCTCTGTCTCTCTCTGTCTCTCTCTGTCTCTCTCTGTCTCTCTCTGTCTCTCTCTGTCTCTCTCTGTCTCTCTGTCTCTCTGTCTCTCTGTCTCTCTGTCTCTCTGTCTCTCTGTCTCTCTGTCTCTCTGTCTCTCTGTCTCTCTGTCTCTCTGTCTCTCTGTCTCTCTGTCTCTCTGTCTCTCTCTCTCTCTCTCTCTGTCTCTCTGTCTCTCTGTCTCTCTGTCTCTCTGTCTCTCTGTCTCTCTGTCTCTCTGTCTCTCTGTCTCTCTGTCTCTCTCTGTCTCTCTCTGTCTCTCTGTCTCTCTGTCTCTCTGTCTCTCTGTCTCTCTGTCTCTCTGTCTCTCTGTCTCTCTGTCTCTCTGTCTCTCTGTCTCTCTGTCTCTCTGTCTCTCTGTCTCTCTGTCTCTCTGTCTCTCTGTCTCTCTGTCTCTCTGTCTCTCTGTCTCTCTGTCTCTCTGTCTCTCTGTCTCTCTGTCTCTCTGTCTCTCTGTCTCTCTGTCTCTCTGTCTCTCTGTCTCTCTGTCTCTCTGTCTCTCTGTCTCTCTGTCTCTCTGTCTCTCTGTCTCTCTGTCTCTCTGTCTCTCTGTCTCTCTGTCTCTCTGTCTCTCTGTCTCTCTGTCTCTCTGTCTCTCTGTCTCTCTGTCTCTCTGTCTCTCTGTCTCTCTGTCTCTCTGTCTCTCTGTCTCTCTGTCTCTCTGTCTCTCTGTCTCTCTGTCTCTCTGTCTCTCTGTCTCTCTGTCTCTCTGTCTCTCTGTCTCTCTGTCTCTCTGTCTCTCTGTCTCTCTGTCTCTCTGTCTCTCTGTCTCTCTGTCTCTCTGTCTCTCTGTCTCTCTGTCTCTCTGTCTCTCTGTCTCTCTGTCTCTCTGTCTCTCTGTCTCTCTGTCTCTCTGTCTCTCTGTCTCTCTGTCTCTCTGTCTCTCTGTCTCTCTGTCTCTCTGTCTCTCTGTCTCTCTGTCTCTCTGTCTCTCTGTCTCTCTGTCTCTCTGTCTCTCTGTCTCTCTGTCTCTCTGTCTCTCTGTCTCTCTGTCTCTCTGTCTCTCTGTCTCTCTGTCTCTCTGTCTCTCTGTCTCTCTGTCTCTCTGTCTCTCTGTCTCTCTGTCTCTCTGTCTCTCTGTCTCTCTGTCTCTCTGTCTCTCTGTCTCTCTGTCTCTCTGTCTCTCTGTCTCTCTGTCTCTCTGTCTCTCTGTCTCTCTGTCTCTCTGTCTCTCTGTCTCTCTGTCTCTCTGTCTCTCTGTCTCTCTGTCTCTCTGTCTCTCTGTCTCTCTGTCTCTCTGTCTCTCTGTCTCTCTGTCTCTCTGTCTCTCTGTCTCTCTGTCTCTCTGTCTCTCTGTCTCTCTGTCTCTCTGTCTCTCTGTCTCTCTGTCTCTCTGTCTCTCTGTCTCTCTGTCTCTCTGTCTCTCTGTCTCTCTGTCTCTCTGTCTCTCTGTCTCTCTGTCTCTCTGTCTCTCTGTCTCTCTGTCTCTCTGTCTCTCTGTCTCTCTGTCTCTCTGTCTCTCTGTCTCTCTGTCTCTCTGTCTCTCTGTCTCTCTGTCTCTCTGTCTCTCTGTCTCTCTGTCTCTCTGTCTCTCTGTCTCTCTGTCTCTCTGTCTCTCTGTCTCTCTGTCTCTCTGTCTCTCTGTCTCTCTGTCTCTCTGTCTCTCTGTCTCTCTGTCTCTCTGTCTCTCTGTCTCTCTGTCTCTCTGTCTCTCTGTCTCTCTGTCTCTCTGTCTCTCTGTCTCTCTGTCTCTCTGTCTCTCTGTCTCTCTGTCTCTCTGTCTCTCTGTCTCTCTGTCTCTCTGTCTCTCTGTCTCTCTGTCTCTCTGTCTCTCTGTCTCTCTGTCTCTCTGTCTCTCTGTCTCTCTGTCTCTCTGTCTCTCTGTCTCTCTGTCTCTCTGTCTCTCTGTCTCTCTGTCTCTCTGTCTCTCTGTCTCTCTGTCTCTCTGTCTCTCTGTCTCTCTGTCTCTCTGTCTCTCTGTCTCTCTGTCTCTCTGTCTCTCTGTCTCTCTGTCTCTCTGTCTCTCTGTCTCTCTGTCTCTCTGTCTCTCTGTCTCTCTGTCTCTCTGTCTCTCTGTCTCTCTGTCTCTCTGTCTCTCTGTCTCTCTGTCTCTCTGTCTCTCTGTCTCTCTGTCTCTCTGTCTCTCTGTCTCTCTGTCTCTCTGTCTCTCTGTCTCTCTGTCTCTCTGTCTCTCTGTCTCTCTGTCTCTCTGTCTCTCTGTCTCTCTGTCTCTCTGTCTCTCTGTCTCTCTGTCTCTCTGTCTCTCTGTCTCTCTGTCTCTCTGTCTCTCTGTCTCTCTGTCTCTCTGTCTCTCTGTCTCTCTGTCTCTCTGTCTCTCTGTCTCTCTGTCTCTCTGTCTCTCTGTCTCTCTGTCTCTCTGTCTCTCTGTCTCTCTGTCTCTCTGTCTCTCTGTCTCTCTGTCTCTCTGTCTCTCTGTCTCTCTGTCTCTCTGTCTCTCTGTCTCTCTGTCTCTCTGTCTCTCTGTCTCTCTGTCTCTCTGTCTCTCTGTCTCTCTGTCTCTCTGTCTCTCTGTCTCTCTGTCTCTCTGTCTCTCTGTCTCTCTGTCTCTCTGTCTCTCTGTCTCTCTGTCTCTCTGTCTCTCTGTCTCTCTGTCTCTCTGTCTCTCTGTCTCTCTGTCTCTCTGTCTCTCTGTCTCTCTGTCTCTCTGTCTCTCTGTCTCTCTGTCTCTCTGTCTCTCTGTCTCTCTGTCTCTCTGTCTCTCTGTCTCTCTGTCTCTCTGTCTCTCTGTCTCTCTGTCTCTCTGTCTCTCTGTCTCTCTGTCTCTCTGTCTCTCTGTCTCTCTGTCTCTCTGTCTCTCTGTCTCTCTGTCTCTCTGTCTCTCTGTCTCTCTGTCTCTCTGTCTCTCTGTCTCTCTGTCTCTCTGTCTCTCTGTCTCTCTGTCTCTCTGTCTCTCTGTCTCTCTGTCTCTCTGTCTCTCTGTCTCTCTGTCTCTCTGTCTCTCTGTCTCTCTGTCTCTCTGTCTCTCTGTCTCTCTGTCTCTCTGTCTCTCTGTCTCTCTGTCTCTCTGTCTCTCTGTCTCTCTGTCTCTCTGTCTCTCTGTCTCTCTGTCTCTCTGTCTCTCTGTCTCTCTGTCTCTCTGTCTCTCTGTCTCTCTGTCTCTCTGTCTCTCTGTCTCTCTGTCTCTCTGTCTCTCTGTCTCTCTGTCTCTCTGTCTCTCTGTCTCTCTGTCTCTCTGTCTCTCTGTCTCTCTGTCTCTCTGTCTCTCTGTCTCTCTGTCTCTCTGTCTCTCTGTCTCTCTGTCTCTCTGTCTCTCTGTCTCTCTGTCTCTCTGTCTCTCTGTCTCTCTGTCTCTCTGTCTCTCTGTCTCTCTGTCTCTCTGTCTCTCTGTCTCTCTGTCTCTCTGTCTCTCTGTCTCTCTGTCTCTCTGTCTCTCTGTCTCTCTGTCTCTCTGTCTCTCTGTCTCTCTGTCTCTCTGTCTCTCTGTCTCTCTGTCTCTCTGTCTCTCTGTCTCTCTGTCTCTCTGTCTCTCTGTCTCTCTGTCTCTCTGTCTCTCTGTCTCTCTGTCTCTCTGTCTCTCTGTCTCTCTGTCTCTCTGTCTCTCTGTCTCTCTGTCTCTCTGTCTCTCTGTCTCTCTGTCTCTCTGTCTCTCTGTCTCTCTGTCTCTCTGTCTCTCTGTCTCTCTGTCTCTCTGTCTCTCTGTCTCTCTGTCTCTCTGTCTCTCTGTCTCTCTGTCTCTCTGTCTCTCTGTCTCTCTGTCTCTCTGTCTCTCTGTCTCTCTGTCTCTCTGTCTCTCTGTCTCTCTGTCTCTCTGTCTCTCTGTCTCTCTGTCTCTCTGTCTCTCTGTCTCTCTGTCTCTCTGTCTCTCTGTCTCTCTGTCTCTCTGTCTCTCTGTCTCTCTGTCTCTCTGTCTCTCTGTCTCTCTGTCTCTCTGTCTCTCTGTCTCTCTGTCTCTCTGTCTCTCTGTCTCTCTGTCTCTCTGTCTCTCTGTCTCTCTGTCTCTCTGTCTCTCTGTCTCTCTGTCTCTCTGTCTCTCTGTCTCTCTGTCTCTCTGTCTCTCTGTCTCTCTGTCTCTCTGTCTCTCTGTCTCTCTGTCTCTCTGTCTCTCTGTCTCTCTGTCTCTCTGTCTCTCTGTCTCTCTGTCTCTCTGTCTCTCTGTCTCTCTGTCTCTCTGTCTCTCTGTCTCTCTGTCTCTCTGTCTCTCTGTCTCTCTGTCTCTCTGTCTCTCTGTCTCTCTGTCTCTCTGTCTCTCTGTCTCTCTGTCTCTCTGTCTCTCTGTCTCTCTGTCTCTCTGTCTCTCTGTCTCTCTGTCTCTCTGTCTCTCTGTCTCTCTGTCTCTCTGTCTCTCTGTCTCTCTGTCTCTCTGTCTCTCTGTCTCTCTGTCTCTCTGTCTCTCTGTCTCTCTGTCTCTCTGTCTCTCTGTCTCTCTGTCTCTCTGTCTCTCTGTCTCTCTGTCTCTCTGTCTCTCTGTCTCTCTGTCTCTCTGTCTCTCTGTCTCTCTGTCTCTCTGTCTCTCTGTCTCTCTGTCTCTCTGTCTCTCTGTCTCTCTGTCTCTCTGTCTCTCTGTCTCTCTGTCTCTCTGTCTCTCTGTCTCTCTGTCTCTCTGTCTCTCTGTCTCTCTGTCTCTCTGTCTCTCTGTCTCTCTGTCTCTCTGTCTCTCTGTCTCTCTGTCTCTCTGTCTCTCTGTCTCTCTGTCTCTCTGTCTCTCTGTCTCTCTGTCTCTCTGTCTCTCTGTCTCTCTGTCTCTCTGTCTCTCTGTCTCTCTGTCTCTCTGTCTCTCTGTCTCTCTGTCTCTCTGTCTCTCTGTCTCTCTGTCTCTCTGTCTCTCTGTCTCTCTGTCTCTCTGTCTCTCTGTCTCTCTGTCTCTCTGTCTCTCTGTCTCTCTGTCTCTCTGTCTCTCTGTCTCTCTGTCTCTCTGTCTCTCTGTCTCTCTGTCTCTCTGTCTCTCTGTCTCTCTGTCTCTCTGTCTCTCTGTCTCTCTGTCTCTCTGTCTCTCTGTCTCTCTGTCTCTCTGTCTCTCTGTCTCTCTGTCTCTCTGTCTCTCTGTCTCTCTGTCTCTCTGTCTCTCTGTCTCTCTGTCTCTCTGTCTCTCTGTCTCTCTGTCTCTCTGTCTCTCTGTCTCTCTGTCTCTCTGTCTCTCTGTCTCTCTGTCTCTCTGTCTCTCTGTCTCTCTGTCTCTCTGTCTCTCTGTCTCTCTGTCTCTCTGTCTCTCTGTCTCTCTGTCTCTCTGTCTCTCTGTCTCTCTGTCTCTCTGTCTCTCTGTCTCTCTGTCTCTCTGTCTCTCTGTCTCTCTGTCTCTCTGTCTCTCTGTCTCTCTGTCTCTCTGTCTCTCTGTCTCTCTGTCTCTCTGTCTCTCTGTCTCTCTGTCTCTCTGTCTCTCTGTCTCTCTGTCTCTCTGTCTCTCTGTCTCTCTGTCTCTCTGTCTCTCTGTCTCTCTGTCTCTCTGTCTCTCTGTCTCTCTGTCTCTCTGTCTCTCTGTCTCTCTGTCTCTCTGTCTCTCTGTCTCTCTGTCTCTCTGTCTCTCTGTCTCTCTGTCTCTCTGTCTCTCTGTCTCTCTGTCTCTCTGTCTCTCTGTCTCTCTGTCTCTCTGTCTCTCTGTCTCTCTGTCTCTCTGTCTCTCTGTCTCTCTGTCTCTCTGTCTCTCTGTCTCTCTGTCTCTCTGTCTCTCTGTCTCTCTGTCTCTCTGTCTCTCTGTCTCTCTGTCTCTCTGTCTCTCTGTCTCTCTGTCTCTCTGTCTCTCTGTCTCTCTGTCTCTCTGTCTCTCTGTCTCTCTGTCTCTCTGTCTCTCTGTCTCTCTGTCTCTCTGTCTCTCTGTCTCTCTGTCTCTCTGTCTCTCTGTCTCTCTGTCTCTCTGTCTCTCTGTCTCTCTGTCTCTCTGTCTCTCTGTCTCTCTGTCTCTCTGTCTCTCTGTCTCTCTGTCTCTCTGTCTCTCTGTCTCTCTGTCTCTCTGTCTCTCTGTCTCTCTGTCTCTCTGTCTCTCTGTCTCTCTGTCTCTCTGTCTCTCTGTCTCTCTGTCTCTCTGTCTCTCTGTCTCTCTGTCTCTCTGTCTCTCTGTCTCTCTGTCTCTCTGTCTCTCTGTCTCTCTGTCTCTCTGTCTCTCTGTCTCTCTGTCTCTCTGTCTCTCTGTCTCTCTGTCTCTCTGTCTCTCTGTCTCTCTGTCTCTCTGTCTCTCTGTCTCTCTGTCTCTCTGTCTCTCTGTCTCTCTGTCTCTCTGTCTCTCTGTCTCTCTGTCTCTCTGTCTCTCTGTCTCTCTGTCTCTCTGTCTCTCTGTCTCTCTGTCTCTCTGTCTCTCTGTCTCTCTGTCTCTCTGTCTCTCTGTCTCTCTGTCTCTCTGTCTCTCTGTCTCTCTGTCTCTCTGTCTCTCTGTCTCTCTGTCTCTCTGTCTCTCTGTCTCTCTGTCTCTCTGTCTCTCTGTCTCTCTGTCTCTCTGTCTCTCTGTCTCTCTGTCTCTCTGTCTCTCTGTCTCTCTGTCTCTCTGTCTCTCTGTCTCTCTGTCTCTCTGTCTCTCTGTCTCTCTGTCTCTCTGTCTCTCTGTCTCTCTGTCTCTCTGTCTCTCTGTCTCTCTGTCTCTCTGTCTCTCTGTCTCTCTGTCTCTCTGTCTCTCTGTCTCTCTGTCTCTCTGTCTCTCTGTCTCTCTGTCTCTCTGTCTCTCTGTCTCTCTGTCTCTCTGTCTCTCTGTCTCTCTGTCTCTCTGTCTCTCTGTCTCTCTGTCTCTCTGTCTCTCTGTCTCTCTGTCTCTCTGTCTCTCTGTCTCTCTGTCTCTCTGTCTCTCTGTCTCTCTGTCTCTCTGTCTCTCTGTCTCTCTGTCTCTCTGTCTCTCTGTCTCTCTGTCTCTCTGTCTCTCTGTCTCTCTGTCTCTCTGTCTCTCTGTCTCTCTGTCTCTCTGTCTCTCTGTCTCTCTGTCTCTCTGTCTCTCTGTCTCTCTGTCTCTCTGTCTCTCTGTCTCTCTGTCTCTCTGTCTCTCTGTCTCTCTGTCTCTCTGTCTCTCTGTCTCTCTGTCTCTCTGTCTCTCTGTCTCTCTGTCTCTCTGTCTCTCTGTCTCTCTGTCTCTCTGTCTCTCTGTCTCTCTGTCTCTCTGTCTCTCTGTCTCTCTGTCTCTCTGTCTCTCTGTCTCTCTGTCTCTCTGTCTCTCTGTCTCTCTGTCTCTCTGTCTCTCTGTCTCTCTGTCTCTCTGTCTCTCTGTCTCTCTGTCTCTCTGTCTCTCTGTCTCTCTGTCTCTCTGTCTCTCTGTCTCTCTGTCTCTCTGTCTCTCTGTCTCTCTGTCTCTCTGTCTCTCTGTCTCTCTGTCTCTCTGTCTCTCTGTCTCTCTGTCTCTCTCTCTCTCTCTCTCTCTCTCTCTCTCTCTCTCTCTCTCTCTCTCTCTCTCTCTCTCTCTCTCTTCTCTCTTCTCTCTTCTCTCTTCTCTCTTCTCTCTTCTCTCTTCTCTCTTCTCTCTCTCTCTCTCTCTCTCTCTCTCTCTCTCTCTCTCTCTCTCCCGGTCAAGTCTATCCTCTCTCCTGGCCCAGTCTGACCTCTCTCTCGGCCCAGTCTCCCCTCTCTCCCGGCCCAGTCTGACCTCTCTCCCGGCCAGTATAGCCTGGCCCGGCTCGGTGACGGCCGACCAGCTGTGACACGCGGCTCACGTCGGTGAAATTCGGTGACGGATCGCTGGTGACGAGCTCAGCGGGCGGCGCGCGATGCGTACCGCCGTGAAGTGACTGCTCTGCTGCCGCGACTGTGACTGTACCACCGTGACTGGACAGCCAGCGTGTGACCGGACAGCCAGCGTGTGACTGGACAGCCAGCGTGTGACTGGACAGCCAGCGTGTGACTGGACAGCCAGCGTGTGACTGGACAGCCAGCGTGTGACCGGACAGCCAGCGTGTGACTGGACAGCCAGCGTGTGACTGGACAGCCAGCGTGTGACTGGACAGCCAGCGTGTGACTGGACAGCCAGCGTGTGACTGGACAGCCAGCGTGTGACTGGACAGCCAGCGTGTGACTGGACAGCCAGCGTGTGACTGGACAGCCAGCGTGTGACTGGACAGCCAGCGTGTGACCGGACAGCCAGCGTGTGACTGGACAGCCAGCGTGTGACTGGACAGCCAGCGTGTGACTGGACAACCACCGTGACTGGACAGCCAGCGTGTGACTGGACAGCCAGCGTGTGACTGGACAGCCAGCGTGTGACCGGACAGCCAGCGTGTGACTGGACAGCCAGCGTGTGACCGGACAGCCAGCGTGTGACTGGACAGCCAGCGTGTGACTGGACAGCCAGCGTGTGACTGGACAGCCAGCGTGTGACTGGACAGCCAGCGTGTGACTGGACAGCCAGCGTGTGACTGGACAGCCAGCGTGTGACTGGACAGCCAGCGTGTGACTGGACAGCCAGCGTGTGACTGGACAGCCAGCGTGTGACTGGACAGCCAGCGTGTGACTGGACAGCCAGCGTGTGACTGGACAGCCAGCGTGTGACTGGACAGCCAGCGTGTGACCGGACAGCCAGCGTGTGACTGGACAGCCAGCGTGTGACTGGACAGCCAGCGTGTGACCGGACAGCCAGCGTGTGACTGGACAGCCAGCGTGTGACCGGACAGCCAGCGTGTGACTGGACAGCCAGCGTGTGACTGGACAGCCAGCGTGTGACTGGACAGCCAGCGTGTGACTGGACAGCCAGCGTGTGACTGGACAGCCAGCGTGTGACTGGACAGCCAGCGTGTGACTGGACAGCCAGCGTGTGACTGGACAGCCAGCGTGTGACCGGACAGCCAGCGTGTGACTGGACAGCCAGCGTGTGACCGGACAGCCAGCGTGTGACTGGACAGCCAGCGTGTGACTGGACAACCAGCGTGTGACTGGACAGCCCGCGTGTGACTGGACAGCCAGCGTGTGACTGGACAGCCAGCGTGTGACCGGACAGCCAGCGTGTGACTGGACAGCCAGCGTGTGACTGGACAACCAGCGTGTGACTGGACAGCCCGCGTGTGACTGGACAGCCAGCGTGTGACTGGACAGCCAGCGTGTGACTGGACAGCCAGCGTGTGACTGGACAGCCAGCGTGTGACTGGACAGCCAGCGTGTGACCGGACAGCCAGCGTGTGACTGGACAGCCAGCGTGTGACTGGACAACCAGCGTGTGACTGGACAGCCCGCGTGAACCCTGCAAAGCTGAGACTCATGACAGGCACTGCAGACCTGAGACCTATGATGGGTCCTGCAGACCTGAGACCCATGATGGGCCCTGCAGACCTGAGACCCATGATGGGTCCTGCAGACCTGAGACCCATGATGGGCCCTGCAGACCTGAGACCCATGATGGACCCTGTAGACCTGAGACCCATGATGGGCCCTGCAGACCTGAGACCTATGATGGGTCCTGCAGACCTGATACCTATGATTGGTCCTGCAGACCTGAGACCTATGATGGGTCCTGCAGACCTGAGACCCATGATGGGTCCTGCAGACCTGAGACCCATGATGGGCCCTGCAGACCTGAGACCCATGACAGGTCATGCAGACCTGAGACCCATGATGGACCCTGTAGACCTGAGACCCATGATGGGCCCTGCAGACCTGATACCTATGATGGGTCCTGCAGACCTGATACCTATGATGGGGCCTGCAGACCTGAGACCTATGATGGGCCCTGCAGACCTGAGACCTATGACGGGACCTGCAGACCTGAGACCCATGATGGGCCCTGCAGACCTGAGACCCATGATGGACCCAGCAAACCTGAGACCCATGACGGGACCTGCAGACCTGAGACCCATGATGGGCCCTGCAGACCTGAGACCCATGATGGGCCCTGCAGACCTGAGACCTATGACAAGCCCTGCAGAGCTAAGAGCAGAATCATCAGCATTTATCAATAATCATTCTAGCAAGGTTTTGTGTTCATTTCGACGTTCGCGTTTGCCAACTGCCACGCGCTGTGGTACCACCTCTATCAGAACGCACCATACCAAAAACAAGATTGATTTGATGGACCTACCCAATCTCAATCAGAGCAGTGGTTGCAAAGTTATTAGCTTCCAAAAAGCGTATGTATGGCCGGGTCGGGCCAGGCCGGGTCAAATGTAAATGTGTCTAGTAAGTTGACGAGAACCCTCACGGGCGCTTCGCGCTCGCTCGGTAATCACCCACTCCACATCATGTCTTTTCGCTTCGTGGATCCCAGATGAGTCCCTGAACAGGTCGGAAGGGCGTCGAAAAGGTCGGAGGGGCCCATATAGACGATCTGAAGGGACCCTGGGCCTTTCAACAGTAAGAATGCAGTTGTCCAGGGCATACAACTTTAAGAAATCGCTGCCGCTCCGCGGCGAAATTTAAACACAAATTCAATTATATGCGGATTATAAAAAAAATATACCCGTTCCTCGGCGCATTTATGTGTTATGTTGCTACTTTCCTATATAATTGGGCACAATAGTTCACTTTAACACCTTTTTTACCGCACTTTTAAACGCACAATATAGCATTTTTAGAGGTCCGCACCATCAAGGGCGTAGGCAAGGGGGGGGGGGGGGCAAGGCCATGGCCCCTCTGGTGACCGAGCAAGGGCCCCCTGGGACCGAAGGTCCCAGTGTTTTTGATGGTGTCAGGCGCCCGCAAAACGTCTTACGTCGCATAAAAGAACGCCCACGAACCGATACAAAATCGTAACACGAATAAATAACAGCACTTGCTTGTCTGTTAAAGGCATGTATATGTAAATATGTAGAAAGGGGCCCCAGTCAGTGTTAATAGGGCCCTCTACCAGCTTTTAAAGGGCCCTACCGATCTGCAGAGGACCCCTGTCGGCATTTAGAGGGCCCCTTCCAGTTGTAGAGGGCCCTCTGCCGGCCTGTATAGGGCCCTGCCGATATGGAGAGGGTCCCTGCCGATCTGTAGAGGACCCTTTGCCGGTCTTTGGAGGACCCTGCCGATCGTAGATCGCCCTGCCTATCTGCAGAGGACCCTCGTCCAGGCTTTAGAGGCCCTGTCGATCTGCAGAGTGTCGCAGCCAATCTGTAGAGGGCCCTATGCTGGCCTTTAGAGGGCCCTGCTGATCTGTAGAAGGCCCTGCCGATCTGTAGGTCGCCTTACCAATCTGCAGAGGGCCTCTACTGGCATTTATAGGGCCCTGCCGACCTGTAGACGGCACTCTTCCAGTCTTTAGGGGCCCTGTCGATCTGCAGTGTTTCAGCCAATCTGTAGAGTGAGTGTAGAGGGCCCTCTGCCGGCCTTTAGAGGGCCCTGCTGATCTGCGGATGTCCATCTACCGCCCTTTGTGTTTAGAGGGCCCTTGCCGATCTGTAGAGGACTCTCTGCTGGCCTGTACAGGGTCGGTCCTGTGGTGGTAGAGGTGGTCTGCCTGTGGAGCGCCGGTGAGGCTCTCTGAAAGTTCTCATTGTTTTTCAGTGTATGCTAGTAACGTCTGAGAGGAGTACAATACTTTGGTAATGTAGGCTATGACTGACTCGAACTCGGGCTGCCACTACCAGGAAAGGTCAGAAGCCCAGCGCTCTCCCACTGAGCTACAGGGGCGGACAAATCGCTCGTTTCCGCATTATCGAGGGCTTTTTAATGTTAGTGTCATAATTCCTACCCCAGAATCCAGATCACTGCACAATAATTTAGATGGCGGAATTAATGCATTGTACTGCAATAGAAGTTGCTGTGAGGATAAATAAAGCTTGGATATTCCGATAACTCCTATATATTACGGCTTATCACACATATTACACTATATATATGACTATTCCATTTACTATTTTCATCTACAAGAATTCCATGTATTTAATGCATGGATTTCTGGTGATGGGTGTATCATAATTGTAATACTATGTCAAGATCTTGTCACGTCACTGATCTTGAATAGATTTGGTAATTTTTCTTTCATGCATTTAGAGATAATATATTTACATGGAACAACTCGTTATTTTTTTTTGAATTAATTCATTAATCTTTATTTGCAGCTCTTCAACATTTCTAGTTTGAATATACATTGCCGTATATTATCAGCAAATAAGTAACAGGTACCTATTTCTGTTGTATTGCTGATGCCATTAATATAGAGAATAAATACAAGAGGACCTAAAATTGAACCCTGTGGGAAGCCAATTTTCATCATTTGTTTCTTAGATGCAACCTCATCTATTACTGCCATTTTATGCCCATGATTAATATATGACTATTGTGTTGTAGAAACCCGTCATATCACAATGCGGTGTATTTTTTTCAAGAGAATTGCCAAGCAAACTGTATCCAAAGCTTTCTGTAAATCAAGGTGGAGCATGTTATTTCGTTATTTTGTAGATATTTTGTAAACTTCATCGTACATTTGAACAATCGGCATGTATGTACATACGTACTGTGTTGTTTCCTGAATCGGAATTGAAGAAGATTCAGGATAATATTTGCATTAACCCGCGCCCCGCTGGAGGTGGCAGAACCCCCCCCCCCCCTCCCGGATTTTCTCAATAACTTGAAAACAATGACGACCCATCGACGTCAATCTTTCAGTACCTTATGCTACATCAATTATACGTCTTATCACAACATTTCAATGAAAATGGTGGATTATTATGGGAGATAATGACGTTTTAATCCCGTCATGTGATGTAATTTTTGGTGGACAAACAATACATACTTGACAAAATCATAGAAATTCGAGTGTTGACGAAAATTGCAAATAAAAAATGTTGAAAAAAAAATAAAATGCAAAATATTAAAAATGACCATCTCGGATTTTCGAAATTTGATGTTTTTTACTCCCAAAAATGCAAAAAAAAACTTGTTTTTCGTTGTCGAAAACTTATTTATCGTTGTTTTACAACATACAACGTACTGTACTGTTTTAATGATGTGCCCCCCCCCCCTTGGCTACGAGGGCCCCTCTGATCCCATTTGCCCCCCCCCCCTGGGCGAAATCCTCCCTATGCCCCTGCGCACCATACGCAATGCGACGCATTGATGAGGAAGCATATCCAGGGCATAAGACTCAAAATTTTCGCGCTGCTCCGCGGCGCAATTTGTTTAAGAGTTCCAGGTCTTGAGCTTGAAACATATTCGAAGTTGGTATAGCTGATTCCAAATTGGTGTCGCTGGTTCCAAAGTTGATACGGCAATTTTTCTAACTCCAGCTCCTAAAAATTGGTATGGCCCATGCCATACCTGTCATAGTGCATTTTCCGTCCTTGTAACGTCCCTTTTCATCCGTTTTTTGTTGTTGTTGTTGGGGGGGGTGCTTTCAACGCTCCGGAAGGGGCCCTTTCGAGGCGCCGCCCCCCCCCCCCTGGACGAAATCCTGGCTACGTGCCTGGTGGTGGACGTCTAATTTGAAATTCATGTCATTTAGTGACTGTTTGTTTTTCATTTCACGATGAGTATATATCATAAGCGCAAACCGGTCTCATCTGGAGTAGTTTCATTTTTAGGTCCAACATGATCAGCGCGAAATTGTATAATACCTGCATTGTGTAACCTTTCCATTGTGGCACCCATTTAGTTCAATCGCGTGCCGTGAGTGCTTTTAAACTCGCATGTTTTTACTTTTAAAGTGAAAATACCGGATTTTGTCTTCTCAAACTTCCCGAAGTACCTTTATCGAATATGTTTGGTACTACCTGAAGTACTTGTCAATACTATTACCCCAGGAGCTCTCATTTTTGGCACGCGCACATATAGGGTACTACAACTTCTATTACCCAAATGCTTCTAAGTGGGCTTGGATACTAGACGAAGTACACATAGGGGTGACCATTATGATACTTGGCCAAGTACCCAGGCGGCAAACAGGACATTTGTCTTTGTACCCGAGGTGTAAACGAAGTACGTGGTAAGTGTAGTACTCATATAGAGTTCTTGTTTTTGGCACGAGCTTTAGAACCCTATGGATTCTACGTATTTATCTGTGTGTGCCCTGAGTTTCTGGTGGCTACATCCTTGCTTCTGTTTACGCCAGTTATCTGTCGTTCATAACGTGATCCGGTTCGTTGATTACGTTGATCCGGTTCGTTGATCCGGTTCGTTGATCCGGTTCGTTGATCCGTTTCGTTGATCCGGTTCGTTGATCCGGTTCGTTGATCCGGTTCGTTGATCCGGTGCGTTGATCCGGTTCGTTGATCCGGTTCGTTGATCCGGTTCGTTGATTACGATACGTCATCAGACTAAGAAATCATGCATTGCAAGCAGGGGCGTCGCCACTAGTGGGCCTGGCAGACGTCCTTCTCTATCTTGTCAACACCTGTCTCACAACCTGTGAATTTCCCGCGTCCTGGAAGCACTCCACCGTTCACCCTATCCACAAATCCGGCAGCCTTTCCGAAGCATCCAACTTTCGTCCCATCTCCATCGTCCCTGCCTTCCCCAAGCTTGTGGAGAAAGTTGCTCAGCAGCAGCTATACTCCTATATGTCTGAAAATCATCTTTTATCCTCTTCCCAGCACGGTTTCCGCTCCAGCCTATCCACAGAAACTGCGCTAGTTACCGTATCCGACCACATCCTTTCTGCTATCGACCGCCAGGAACTCACGCTTCTCTGTCTTCTCGACCTTTCCAAATGCTTTGACGTCATCGACCACTCAAAACTTCTTTCCAAACTTCAAGCCTATTGTATCGATCCGACCTGGTTTTCCTCTTACCTCCGTGGCCATACTGGATCTGTTTGTACAACTGGTGGGCGGGGAAACCGACTCCTTTCCAGTCCTCTCCCCAATCCTATGGGGTTTCCAAGGTTCCTCACTTGACCCGCTCCTTTTCAAGATTTTCGCCAACGACCTCCCCCTCTTTGCCCCTGAAGCGCACGTGGTGCAGTTCGCTGACGATACCCAAATTATACTCTCTGGCAAAAAAGACTCCCTCCCTCAGCTTATTGCTACCATGGAACAGGTTTTAAACTCGTTGGATGCCTGGTTCCACTCCCACGGTTTGAAGGTCAACACCGGCAAAACTGAACTTATCGTATTTGGCTCCCGTCAGAATTGTCGTGGCTTAGTCCCGATCTCCATTCGATTTCGCGAGGATACGATCCGTGAGGGCCCTACGGCGAGGAACCTTGGCGTGGTGTTCGACAAGCACCTCACCTGGGACTCTCACGTGTCTGCTCTCGTCAAAAAATGCAACGGTATCCTCATCGGCCTGTCCCAAGTGCGTCATCAGATCTCGCCCGACCTTCTGCCTACTCTGGTCAATGTCTTGGTCCTCTCGCACGTCCGATACTGTCTTGCTGTCTTTGGAAACCGCTCCCCTCCCCCCTCCACCGCTCCCCTCGCCGCTCCCTCCCACCGCCGCTCCCCTCGCCGCTCCCTCCCACCACCGCTCCCCTCTCCGCTCCCTCCCACCACCGCCCTCACCGCTCCCTCCCACCACCGCTCCCCTCGCCGCTCCCTCCCACCACCGCTCCCCTCGCCGCTCCCTCCCACCACCGCTCCCCTCGCCGCTCCCTCCCACCGCCGCTCCCCTCGCCGCTCTCTCCCACCACCGCTCCCTCCCACCACCGCTCCCTACCACCACCGCTCCCCTCGCCGCTCCCTCCCACCGCCGCTCCCCTCGCCGCTCCCTCCCACCGCCGCTCCCTCCCACCACCGCTCCCTCCCACCGCCGCTCCCCTCTCCGCTCCCTCCCCCCACCGCCCTCGCCGCTCCCTCCCACCACCGCTCCCCTCGCCGCTCCCTCCCACCACCGCTCCCCTCGCCGCTCCCTCCCACCACCGCCCTCGCCGCTCCCTCCCACCACCGCTCCCCTCGCCGCTCCCTCCCACCGCCGCTCCCCTCGCCGCTCCCTCCCACCACCGCTCCCTCCCACCACCGCTCCCCTCGCCGCTCCCTCCCACCGCCGCTCCCCGCGCCGCTCCCTCCCACCGCCGCTCCCCTCTCCGCTCCCTCCCACCACCGCTCCCCTCGCCGCTCCCTCCCACCACCGCTCCCCTCGCCGCTCCCTCCCACCACCGCCCTCGCCGCTCCCTCCCACCACCGCCGCCCTCGCCGCTCCCTCCCACCACCGCTCCCCTCGCCGCTCCCTCCCACCACCGCCGCCCTCGCCGCTCCCTCCCACCACCGCTCCCCTCGCCGCTCCCTCCCACCACCGCCGCCCTCGCCGCTCCCTCCCACCACCGCTCCCCTCGCCGCTCCCTCCCACCACCGCTCCCCTCGCCGCTCCCTCCCACCACCGCTCCCCTCGCCGCTCCCTCCCACCACCGCTCCCCTCGCCGCTCCCTCCCACCACCGCTCCCCTCGCCGCTCCCTCCCACCGCCGCCCTCGCCGCTCCCTCCCACCACCGCCGCCCTCGCCGCTCCCTCCCACCGCCGCCCTCGCCGCTCCCTCCCACCACCGCCGCCCTCGCCGCGCCCGAGCGTCACCAGTGACCCAGCGGCGCCGAGGGTGTGACGCGACGCCACGTGACGGCCGACGGCCACGTGACGGCTTTGTCCTGTGACCGCGGCGTGTGTCGGTCCGCCCCGCCGCCACCGCTGCACCCGGCACCGCACCAGAGCGAGCCACGTACGCCGGCCCGGCGGCCAGCTGCACTATAAGTACTCTGAGCTGCACAGCTCTGTCCAACACCCTCACCCCAGACACGCGCACGCACCTTCGCCGATTCTGGTTGCGATTTCCACGTTTTCGCTCGTTTTCCATCGTCGTTGTCGTTGCTTAGTTTTCTTTACGTTAGGTTTCGTTCTCACTCGGTTTATTGTTTTCCGGCTCCGTTGCTTGCTTTTTTCCCCATGGTGGGGAAAAAAGCGCCGGAAACAAGATGTCTCGGACTCTGACTCTGACCCGAACCTGACCTCTCCTGATCTCCCTATAGACTCTGACTCCACGGTCACTGATCCTCGCTCGTCCCAGACCTCTGCCCCCGGCACCGACCCTCACTCGTCCATGACCTCTCCCCCCGGCACCGACCCTCGCTCGTGCATGACCTCCGCCCCCGGCACCGACCCTCGCTCGTCCCATGCCTCCACTCCCGGTACCGACCCTCGCTTGTCTACTGACCACGCACGGAACCCTGGCTCACCATTGAACACGACTTCTGACCAGTACCTGGATTCCAATGGGTCGTTTCTGGTGATTAAGCCTACGGACGACAATGTCTCGTTCCGCAAAATCAACGTGTTTTGGCCCACCAAACAACTCAAAGGCATCTGCGGCTCATCATCTCTCCAGATCGAAACTCCGGCAAACGACACACTCGTTGTCAAGACCGAGACTAACGCGCAAACAAAAAACTGCTACAGTGTACCAAGTTATGTGAGAAGGCGGTCACTGTCTCGCTGCACCATGCTCGGAGCACCACACAAGGTACGGTTTTCGCCCCGGAGATGAGATTTATGTCCGAAGAGGACATTTTCGAAGGTCTCCGCTCAGGAGCCTCGCACGTGCGACGTCTGACAACTTTCCGTGACGGACAGAGGCGTGACACCAGCCTCCTTGTCCTCACGTTCCAGACAACCACGCTACCGTCTACTTTAGTCGCTGGATACCTCAAATACAACGTACGCGTCTACATCCCGAACCCCCTTCGCTGCTACAAATGCCAAAAATTTGGCCACAGCGTCAAATTTTGCAGGCAGGAGGCCCGGTGCCACAAGTGCGGTGCAGCGCCGCACGACGGCTCTGCCTGTTCTGCACCAGCCAAGTGCCTGAGCTGTGGATCCACAGACCACATCGTGACCTCCACTCAGTGTCCCGTGTGGAAGAAGGAGAAGGAGATTTGCACCCTGAAGGCATCTTCCAACATGTCATACCCACAGGCACGTCGCGCGGTGGAAGACAAGACGCCCTCTCCGATTTCCAAGAACTACGCACAGGTAGCGAAAGAGCAAACGGCCACATGTGGAACTCAAACTGAGTCCCTACCTCAGCTCCCTCCCCTCAAACTGTTGGCACCTCTCAGACCAGCCACAGTGGAAACCAGCACCACGACCACCGCTTCCCCGACCCTTGAGCCGCCGCCCGTGACCCGGTGCGCCAGCACTCGGCCCGGCCGTGACAGGCTCGCGCCGCACGCTATGGTTCGTTTGGGCTCGGCCCGTACAGACCGGCAGCGGGAGAGCGGCACACGACCGGCCCGTGACGGCCAGACTCCCAAAATACAGCCCTCGCCTCAAGCCCCACAGCGTACTAACACGAATCAGGAGCGGCCGACACGTCCTGCTATACGTGTAGCATTGGGTCGGGCTCGATCCATCTCGATTCCTCGTTACATTCCACCAAGAGCCCACCATTGACTTGTCTCTCTGCTAGCTATATAGACATACAGACTATAGAATATAGTATATAGAAGATAGTATATATAATATAGAATATGGTATATAGTATGTAGTATATAGTATAAAGTATATAGTATATGGTATATATATATATATATACATATATAAATATATAAATATAGACAAGACATACACGAAAACGATCATTATCCAATTTCCTTCGTCCGACATTTATACTCCGAGGCAAACCATCTTCCATACATTAGCACTGCCCTCATTACTCGGTAATGAACACCCATGTCCGTTACGGCTACTTTTAATTATTTACTAAATATTTCGTTTGAAACGAAACAAACTCGCTATTTTCCTATGACCGACACTTAAACATATTTAAATACAAATGATTCATCACAGGCACGCAATGGTCCGAGTGGGCCGAAGTGCCTTAAGTTTAACAAAAGAAGAAAAAAACAGCTCTGTCACTGTACCGCCAGGCAGCGACCGACACGGCGCCGTGGTCCTGGCTGCGCGGAGTCAGAGACACGGCGCGCGGTCCTGGCTGCGCGGAGTCAGAGACGCGGCGCGCGGTCCTGGCTGCGCGGAGTCAGAGACACGGCGCGCGGTCCTGGCTGCGCGGAGTCAGAGACGCGGCGCGCGGTCCTGGCTGCGCGGAGTCAGAGACGCGCGCGCGGTCCTGGCTGCGCGCAGTCAGAGACGCGCGCGCGGTCCTGGCTGCGCGCAGTCAGAGACGCGCGCGCGGTCCTGGCTGCGCGGAGTCAGAGACGCGCGCGCGGTCCTGGCTGCGCGCAGTCAGAGACGCGCGCGCGGTCCTGGCTGCGCGGAGTCAGAGACGCGCGCGCGGTCCTGGCTGCGCGGAGTCAGAGACGCGCGCGCGGTCCTGGCTGCGCGCAGTCAGAGACGCGCGCGCGGTCCTGGCTGCGCGGAGTCAGAGACGCGCACGTGTGTGTGTGTGTGTGTGTGTGTGTGTGTGTGTGTGTGTGTGTGTGTGTGTGTGTGTGTGTGTGTGTGTGTGTGTGTGTGTGTGTGTGTGTGTGTGTGTGTGTGTGTGTGTGTGTGTGTGTGTGTGTGTGTGTGTGTGTGTGTGTGTGTGTGTGTGTGTGTGTGTGTGTGTGTGTGTGTGTGTGTGTGTGTGTGTGTGTGTGTGTGTGTGTGTGTGTGTGTGTGTGTGTGTGTGTGTGTGTGTGTGTGTGTGTGTGTGTGTGTGTGTGTGTGTGTGTGTGTGTGTGTGTGTGTGTGTGTGTGTGTGTGTGTGTGTGTGTGTGTGTGTGTGTGTGTGTGTGTGTGTGTGTGTGTGTGTGTGTGTGTGTGTGTGTGTGTGTGTGTGTGTGTGTGTGTGTGTGTGTGTGTGTGTGTGTGTGTGTGTGTGTGTGTGTGTGTGTGTGTGTGTGTGTGTGTGTGTGTGTGTGTGTGTGTGTGTGTGTGTGTGTGTGTGTGTGTGTGTGTGTGTGTGTGTGTGTGTGTGTGTGTGTGTGTGTGTGTGTGTGTGTGTGTGTGTGTGTGTGTGTGTGTGTGTGTGTGTGTGTGTGTGTGTGTGTGTGTGTGTGTGTGTGTGTGTGTGTGTGTGTGTGTGTGTGTGTGTGTGTGTGTGTGTGTGTGTGTGTGTGTGTGTGTGTGTGTGTGTGTGTGTGTGTGTGTGTGTGTGTGTGTGTGTGTGTGTGTGTGTGTGTGTGTGTGTGTGTGTGTGTGTGTGTGTGTGTGTGTGTGTGTGTGTGTGTGTGTGTGTGTGTGTGTGTGTGTGTGTGTGTGTGTGTGTGTGTGTGTGTGTGTGTGTGTGTGTGTGTGTGTGTGTGTGTGTGTGTGTGTGTGTGTGTGTGTGTGTGTGTGTGTGTGTGTGTGTGTGTGTGTGTGTGTGTGTGTGTGTGTGTGTGTGTGTGTGTGTGTGTGTGTGTGTGTGTGTGTGTGTGTGTGTGTGTGTGTGTGTGTGTGTGTGTGTGTGTGTGTGTGTGTGTGTGTGTGTGTGTGTGTGTGTGTGTGTGTGTGTGTGTGTGTGTGTGTGTGTGTGTGTGTGTGTGTGTGTGTGTGTGTGTGTGTGTGTGTGTGTGTGTGTGTGTGTGTGTGTGTGTGTGTGTGTGTGTGTGTGTGTGTGTGTGTGTGTGTGTGTGTGTGTGTGTGTGTGTGTGTGTGTGTGTGTGTGTGTGTGTGTGTGTGTGTGTGTGTGTGTGTGTGTGTGTGTGTGTGTGTGTGTGTGTGTGTGTGTGTGTGTGTGTGTGTGTGTGTGTGTGTGTGTGTGTGTGTGTGTGTGTGTGTGTGTGTGTGTGTGTGTGTGTGTGTGTGTGTGTGTGTGTGTGTGTGTGTGTGTGTGTGTGTGTGTGTGTGTGTGTGTGTGTGTGTGTGTGTGTGTGTGTGTGTGTGTGTGTGTGTGTGTGTGTGTGTGTGTGTGTGTGTGTGTGTGTGTGTGTGTGTGTGTGTGTGTGTGTGTGTGTGTGTGTGTGTGTGTGTGTGTGTGTGTGTGTGTGTGTGTGTGTGTGTGTGTGTGTGTGTGTGTGTGTGTGTGTGTGTGTGTGTGTGTGTGTGTAGTGTGTGTGTGTGTGTGTGTGGTGTGTAGGTGTGTGGTGTGTAGTTGTGGTGTGTGTGGTGTGGTGTGTGTGTGTGTGTGTAGGTGTGTAGGTGTGTAGGTGTGTGGTGTGTAGTGTGTGTGGTGTGTAGGTGTGTAGGTGTGTAGGTGTGTAGGTGTGTAGGTGTGTAGGTGTGTAGGTGTGTAGGTGTGTAGGTGTGTAGGTGTGTAGGTGTGTAGGTGTGTAGGTGTGTAGGTGTGTAGGTGTGTAGGTGTGTAGGTGTGTAGGTGTGTAGGTGTGTAGGTGTGTAGGTGTGTAGGTGTGTAGGTGTGTAGGTGTGTAGGTGTGTAGGTGTGTAGGTGTGTAGGTGTGTAGGTGTGTAGGTGTGTAGGTGTGTAGGTGTGTAGGTGTGTAGGTGTGTAGGTGTGTAGGTGTGTAGGTGTGTAGGTGTGTAGGTGTGTAGGTGTGTAGGTGTGTAGGTGTGTAGGTGTGTAGGTGTGTAGGTGTGTAGGTGTGTAGGTGTGTAGGTGTGTAGGTGTGTAGGTGTGTAGGTGTGTAGGTGTGTAGGTGTGTAGGTGTGTAGGTGTGTAGGTGTGTAGGTGTGTAGGTGTGTAGGTGTGTAGGTGTGTAGGTGTGTAGGTGTGTAGGTGTGTAGGTGTGTAGGTGTGTAGGTGTGTAGGTGTGTAGGTGTGTAGGTGTGTAGGTGTGTAGGTGTGTAGGTGTGTAGGTGTGTAGGTGTGTAGGTGTGTAGGTGTGTAGGTGTGTAGGTGTGTAGGTGTGTAGGTGTGTAGGTGTGTAGGTGTGTAGGTGTGTAGGTGTGTAGGTGTGTAGGTGTGTAGGTGTGTAGGTGTGTAGGTGTGTAGGTGTGTAGGTGTGTAGGTGTGTAGGTGTGTAGGTGTGTAGGTGTGTAGGTGTGTAGGTGTGTAGGTGTGTAGGTGTGTAGGTGTGTAGGTGTGTAGGTGTGTAGGTGTGTAGGTGTGTAGGTGTGTAGGTGTGTAGGTGTGTAGGTGTGTAGGTGTGTAGGTGTGTAGGTGTGTAGGTGTGTAGGTGTGTAGGTGTGTAGGTGTGTAGGTGTGTAGGTGTGTAGGTGTGTAGGTGTGTAGGTGTGTAGGTGTGTAGGTGTGTAGGTGTGTAGGTGTGTAGGTGTGTAGGTGTGTAGGTGTGTAGGTGTGTAGGTGTGTAGGTGTGTAGGTGTGTAGGTGTGTAGGTGTGTAGGTGTGTAGGTGTGTAGGTGTGTAGGTGTGTAGGTGTGTAGGTGTGTAGGTGTGTAGGTGTGTAGGTGTGTAGGTGTGTAGGTGTGTAGGTGTGTAGGTGTGTAGGTGTGTAGGTGTGTAGGTGTGTAGGTGTGTAGGTGTGTAGGTGTGTAGGTGTGTAGGTGTGTAGGTGTGTAGGTGTGTAGGTGTGTAGGTGTGTAGGTGTGTAGGTGTGTAGGTGTGTAGGTGTGTAGGTGTGTAGGTGTGTAGGTGTGTAGGTGTGTAGGTGTGTAGGTGTGTAGGTGTGTAGGTGTGTAGGTGTGTAGGTGTGTAGGTGTGTAGGGGTGGTGTGTGGTGTGTAGGTGGGTAGGTGTGTAGGTGTGTAGGGTGTGTGGGTGTGTAGGTGTGTAGGTGTGTAGGTGTGTAGGTGGTGTAGGTGTGGTGGTAGGTGTGTAGGGTGGGTGTAGGTGTGTAGGTGTGTAGGTGTGTGGTGTGGTGTGTGGGTGTAGGTGTGTAGGTGTGTAGGTGTGTAGGTGTGTAGGTGGTGGTGTAGGTGTGTAGGTGTGTAGGTGTGTAGGTGTGTAGGTGTGTAGGTGTGTGGTGTGTAGGTGTGTAGGTGTGTAGGTGTGTAGGTGTGTAGGGTGTAGGTGTGTAGGTGTGTAGGTGGTGTGTGGTGTGTAGGTGTGTAGGTGTGTAGGTGTGTTGGTGTGTAGGTGTGTAGGTGTGTGTAGGTGTGTAGGTGTGTAGGTGTGTAGGTGTGTGGTGTGTGGTGTGTAGGTGTGTAGGTGTGTGGTGTGTAGGTGTGTAGGTGTGTAGGTGGTGGTGTGTAGGTGTGTAGGTGTGTAGGTGTGTAGGTGTGTAGGTGTGTTGGTGTTGGTGTGTAGGTGTGTAGGTGTGTAGGTGTGTAGGTGTGTAGTGTGTAGGTGTGTAGGTGTGTAGGTGTGTAGGTGTGTATGTGTGTAGGTGTGTAGGTGTGTAGGTTGTGGTGTGTAGGTGTGTAGGTGTGTAGGTGTGTAGGTGTGTAGGTGTGTAGGTGTGTAGGTGTGTAGGTGTGGTAGGTGTGTAGGTGGTGGGTGTAGGTGTGTAGGTGTGTAGGTGTGTAGGTGTGTAGGTGTGTAGGTGTGTAGGTGTGTAGGTGTGTAGGTGTGTAGGTGTGTAGGTGTGTAGGTGTGTAGGTGTGTGGTGTGTAGGGGTGTAGGTGTGTAGGTGTGTAGGTGTGTAGGTGTGTAGGGTGTAGGTGTGTAGGTGTGGTGTTGGTGTGTGGTGTGTAGGTGTGAGGTGTGTAGGTGTGTAGGTGTGTAGGTGTGTTGTGTGTAGGTGTGTAGGTGTGTAGGTGTGTAGGTGTGTGGTGTGTGGTGTGTAGGTGTGTAGGTGTGTAGGTGGGTGTGTAGGTGTGTGGGTGGTGTTGTAGGTGTGTAGGTGTGTAGGTGTGTAGGTGTGTAGGGTGTGTTGGTGTGTAGGTGTGTAGGTGTGTAGGTGTGTAGGTGTGTAGGTGTAGGTGTGTAGGTGTGTTGGTGTGTAGGTGTGTAGGTGTGTAGGTGTGTAGGTGTGTAGGTGTGTAGGTGTGTAGGTGTGTAGGTGTGTAGGTGTGTAGGTGTGTAGGTGTGTAGGTGTGTAGGTGTGTAGGTGTGTTGTGTGTAGGTGTGTAGGTGTGTAGGTGTGTAGGTGTGGTGTGGTGTGTAGGTGTGTAGGTGTGTTGGTGTGTAGGTGTGTAGGTGTGTGTGGTGTGTAGGTGTGTAGGTGTGTAGGTGTGTTAGGTGTGTAGGTGTGTAGGTGTGTAGGTGTGTAGGTGTGTAGGTGTGTAGGTGTGTAGGTGTGTAGGTGTGTAGGTGTGTAGGTGTGGTGTGTTGGTGTGTAGGTGTGTAGGTGTGTAGGTGTGTAGGTGTGTAGGTGTGTAGGTGTGTAGGTGTGTAGGTGTGTAGGTGTGTAGGTGTGTAGGTGTGTAGGTGTGTAGGTGTGTAGGTGTGTAGGTGTGTAGGTGTGTAGGTGTGTAGGTGTGTAGGTGGTGTGTAGGTGTGTAGGTGTGTAGGTGTGTAGGTGTGTAGGTGTGTAGGTGTGTAGGTGTGTAGGTGTGTAGGTGTGTAGGTGTGTAGGTGTGTAGGTGTGTAGGTGTGTAGGTGTGTAGGTGTGTAGGTGTGTAGGTGTGTAGGTGTGTAGGTGTGTAGGTGTGTAGGTGTGTAGGTGTGTAGGTGTGTAGGTGTGTAGGTGTGTAGGTGTGTAGGTGTGTAGGTGTGTAGGTGTGTAGGTGTGTAGGTGTGTAGGTGTGTAGGTGTGTAGGTGTGTAGGTGTGTAGGTGTGTAGGTGTGTAGGTGTGTAGGTGTGTAGGTGTGTAGGTGTGTAGGTGTGTAGGTGTGTAGGTGTGTAGGTGTGTAGGTGTGTAGGTGTGTAGGTGTGTAGGTGTGTAGGTGTGTAGGTGTGTAGGTGTGTAGGTGTGTAGGTGTGTAGGTGTGTAGGTGTGTAGGTGTGTAGGTGTGTAGGTGTGTGTGTAGGTGTGTAGGTGTGTAGGTGTGTAGGTGTGTAGGTGTGTAGGTGTGTAGGGTGTAGGTGTGTAGGTGGAGGTGTGTAGGTGTGTAGGTGTGTAGGTGTGTAGGTGTGTAGGTGTGTAGGTGTGTAGGTGTGTAGGTGTGTAGGGTGTAGGTGTGTAGGTGTAGTGTGTAGGTGTGTAGGTGTGTAGGTGTGTAGGTGTGTAGGTGTGTAGGTGTGTAGGTGTGTAGGTGTGTAGGTGTGTAGGTGTGTAGGTGTGTAGGTGTGTAGGTGTGTAGGTGTGTAGGTGTGTAGGTGTGTAGGTGTGTAGGTGTGTAGGTGTGTAGGTGTGTAGGTGTGTAGGTGTGTAGGTGTGTAGGTGTGTAGGTGTGTAGGTGTGTAGGTGTGTAGGTGTGTAGGTGTGTAGGTGTGTAGGTGTGTAGGTGTGTAGGTGTGTAGGTGTGTAGGTGTGTAGGTGTGTAGGTGTGTAGGTGTGTAGGTGTGTAGGTGGGTAGGTGTGAGGTGTGTAGGTGTGTAGGTGTGTAGGTGTGTAGGTGTGTAGGTGGGTAGGTGTGTAGGTGGTGTAGGTGTGTAGGTGTGTAGGTGGTGTAGGTGTGTAGGTGTGTAGGTGTGTAGGGTGGTGTAGGTGTGTAGGTGTGTAGGTGGTGTAGGTGGGTAGGTGGGTAGGTGGGTAGGTGGGTAGGTGGGTAGGTGGGTAGGTGGGTAGGTGGGTAGGTGGGTAGGTGGGTAGGTGGGTAGGTGGGTAGGTGTGGTGGGGGTAGGTGGTAGGGTGGGGTAGGTGGGTAGGTGGGTAGGTGGGTAGGTGGGTAGGTGGGTAGGTGGGTAGGTGGGTAGGTGGGTAGGTGGGTAGGTGGGTAGGTGGGTAGGGTGTGGGTAGGTGGGTAGGTGGGTAGGTGGTAGGTGGGTAGGTGGGTAGGTGGGTAGGTGGGTTGGTGGTAGGTGGGTAGGTGGGTAGGTGGGTAGGTGGGTAGGTGGGTAGGTGGGTAGGGGTGGTGGGTAGGTGTTGGTAGGTGGGTAGGTGGGTTGGTGGGTAGGTGGGTAGGTGGGTAGGTGGGTAGGTGGTAGGTGGTGGGGTAGGTGGGTAGGTGGGTAGGTGGGTAGGTGGTGGTTGGTGGGTAGGTGGGTCGGTGGTAGGTGGGTAGGTGGTGGTAGGTGGGTAGGTGGGTAGGTGGGTAGGTGGGTAGGTGGGTAGGTGGGTAGGTGGGTAGGGGTGGGTAGGTGGGTAGGTGGGGTAGGTGGGTAGGTGGGTAGGTGGGTAGGTGGGTAGGTGGGTAGGTGGGTAGGTGGGTAGGTGGGTAGGTGGGTTGGGGGTAGGTGGGTAGGTGGGTAGGTGGGTAGGTGGGTAGGTGGGGTAGGTGGGTAGGTGGGTAGGTGGGTAGGTGGGTAGGTGGGTAGGGTGGGGTAGGTGGGTAGGTGGGTAGGTGGGTAGGTGGGTAGGTGGGTAGGTGGGGTAGGTGGTAGGTGGGTAGGTGGGTAGGTGGTAGGTGGGTAGGTGGGTAGGTGGGTAGGTGGGTAGGTGGGTAGGTGGGTAGGTGGGTAGGTGGGTAGGTGGGTAGGTGGGTAGGTGGGTAGGTGGGTAGGTGGGTAGGTGGGTAGGTGGGTAGGTGGGTAGGTGGGTAGGTGGTAGGTGGGTAGGTGGGTAGGTGGGTAGGTGGGTAGGTGGGTAGGTGGGTAGGTGGGAGGGTAGGGGGTAGGTGGGTAGGTGGGTAGGTGGGTAGGTGGGTAGGTGGGTAGGTGGGTAGGTGGGTAGGTGGGTAGGTGGGTAGGTGGGTAGGTGGGTAGGTGGGTAGGTGGGTAGGTGGGTAGGTGGGTAGGTGGGTGGTGGGTAGGTGGGTAGGTGGGTAGGTGGGTAGGTGGTGGGTAGGGTGGGTAGGTGGGGGTAGGTGGGTAGGTGGGTAGGTGGGGGTGGTAGGTGGGTAGGTGGGTAGGTGGGTAGGTGGGTAGGTGGGAGGTGGGTAGGTGGGTAGGTGGGTAGGTGGGTAGGTGGGTAGGTGGGTAGGTGGGTAGGTGGGTAGGTGGGTAGGTGGTAGGTGGGTAGGTGGGTAGGTGGGTAGGTGGGTAGGTGGTAGGTGGGTAGGTGGGTAGGTGGGTAGGTGGGTAGGTGGGTAGGTGGGTAGGTGGGTAGGTGGGTAGGTGGGTAGGTGGGTAGGTGGGTAGGTGGGTAGGTGTGTAGGTGGGTGGTAGGTGGGTAGGTGGGTAGGTGGGTAGGTGGGTAGGTGGGTAGGTGTGTAGGTGGGTAGGTGGGTAGGTGGGTAGGTGTGTAGGTGTGTAGGTGGGTAGGTGGGTAGGTGGGTGGTAGGTGTGTAGGTGTGTAGGTGTGTAGGTGTGTAGGTGTGTAGGTGGTAGGTGTGTAGGGGTAGGTGGGTGGGTAGGTGGGTAGGTGTGGGTGTAGGTGTGTAGGTGTGTAGGGTGTAGGTGTGTAGGTGTGTGGTGGTAGGTGTGTAGGTGTGTAGGTGTGTAGGTGTGTAGGTGTGTAGGTGGGTGGTAGGTGTGTAGGTGTGTAGGTGTGTAGGTGTGTAGGTGTGTAGGTGTGTAGGTGGGTGTAGGTGTGTAGGTGTGTAGGTGTGTAGGTGTAGGTGTGTAGGTGTGTAGGTGTGTAGGTGTGTAGGTGTGTAGGTGTGTAGGTGTGTAGGTGTGTAGGTGTGTAGGTGTGTAGGTGTGTAGGTGTGTAGGTGTGTAGGTGTGTAGGTGTGTAGGTGTGTAGGTGTGTAGGTGTGTAGGTGTGTAGGTGTGTAGGTGTGTAGGTGGTGTAGGTGTGTAGTGTGTAGGTGTGTAGGTGTGTAGGTGTGTAGGTGTGTAGGTGTGTAGGTGTGTAGGTGTGTAGGTGTGTAGGTGTGTAGGTGTGTAGGTGTGTAGGTGTGTAGGTGTGTAGGTGTGTAGGTGGTGTAGGGTGTGGTGTGTAGGTGTGTGGTGGTAGGTGTGTAGGTGTGTAGGTGTGTAGGTGTGTAGGTGTGTAGGTGTGTAGGTGTGTAGGTGTGTAGTGTGTAGGTGTGTAGGTGTGTAGGTGTGTAGGTGTGTAGGTGTGTAGGTGTGTAGGTGTGTGGTGTGTAGGTGTGTAGTGTGTAGGTGTGTAGGTGTGTAGGTGTGTAGGTGTGTAGGTGTGTAGGTGTGTAGGTGTGTAGGTGGTAGGTGTAGGTGTGTAGTGTGTAGGTGTGTAGGTGTGTAGGTGTGTAGGTGTGTAGGTGTGTAGGTGTGTAGGTGTGTAGGTGTGTAGGTGTGTAGGTGGTGGTGTAGGTGTGTAGGTGTGTAGGTGTGTAGGTGTGTAGGTGTGTAGGTGTGTAGGTGTGTAGGTGTGTAGGTGTGGAGTGTAGGTGTAGGTGTTAGGTGTGTAGGTGTGTAGGTGTGTAGGTGTGTAGGTGTGTAGGTGTGGTAGGTGTGTAGGTGTGTAGTGTGTAGGTGTGTAGTGTGTAGGTGTGTAGGGTGTAGGTGGTGTAGGTGTGTAGGTGTGTAGGTGTAGGTGTGTAGGTGTGTAGGTGTGTAGGTGTGTAGGTGTGTAGGTGTGTAGGTGTGTAGGTGTGTAGGTGTGTAGGTGTGTAGGTGTGTAGGTGTGTAGGTGTGTAGGTGTGTAGGTGTGTAGGTGTGTAGGTGTGTAGGTGTGTAGGTGTGTAGGTGTGTAGGTGTGGTGGTAGGTGTGTAGGTGTGTAGGTGTGTAGGTGTGAGTGTTGGTGTGTAGGTGTGTAGGTGTGTAGTGTAGTGTAGGTGTGTAGGTGTGTAGGTGTGTAGTGTGTAGGTGTGTAGGTGTGTAGGTGTGTAGTGTGTAGGTGTGTAGGTGTGAGGTGTGTAGGTGTGTGTAGGTGTGTAGGTGTAGGTGTGGTGTGTAGGTGTGTAGGTGTGTAGGTGTAGTGTGTAGGTGTGTAGGTGTGTAGGTGTGTAGGTGTGTAGGTGTGGTGTGTAGGTGTGTAGGTGTGTAGGTGTGGGTGTGTAGGTGTGTAGTGTTAGGTGTGTGTGTAGGGTGTGTAGGTGTGGTGTGTGTGTAGGTGTGTGTGTAGGGTGTGTGTGTAGGTGGTGTGTGTAGGTGTGTGTGTGGTGTGTGTGTAGGTGTGTGTGTAGGTGTGTGTGTAGGTGTGTGTGTAGGTGTGTGTGTAGGTGTGTGTGTAGGTGTGTGTGTAGGTGTGTGTGTAGGTGTGTGTAGGTGTGTGTAGGTGTGTGTGTAGGTGTGTGTGTAGGTGTGTGTGTAGGTGTGTGGGTGGTGTAGGTGTGTGTGTAGGTGTGTGTGTAGGTGTGTGTGTAGGTGTGTGTGTAGGTGTGTGTGTAGGTGTGTGTGTAGGTGTGTGTGTAGGTGTGTGTGTAGGTGTTGGTGTGTAGTGTAGGTGTGTGTAGGTGTGTGTGTAGGTGTGTGTGTAGGTGTGTGTGTAGGTGTGTGTGTAGGTGTGTGTGTAGGTGTGTGTGTAGGTGTGTGTGTAGGTGTGTGTGGTGTGTGTGTAGGTGTGTGGTAGGTGTGTGTGTAGTGTGTGTAGTGTGTGTAGGTGTGTGTGTAGGTGTGTGTGTAGGTGTGTGTGTAGGTGTGTGTGTAGGTGTGTGTGTAGGTGTGTGTAGGTGTGTGTGTAGGGTGTGTGTGTAGGTGTGTGTGTAGGTGTGTGTGTAGGTGTGTGTGTAGGTAGTGTGTTGTGTAGTGTGTGTGTGTAGTGTGTGTGTGTAGGTGTGTGTGTAGGTGTGTGTGTAGGTGTGTGTGTAGGTGTGTGCTGTAGGTGTGTGTGTAGGAGTGTGTGTGTAGGTAGGTGTGTGTGTAGGTGTGTGTGTAGGTGTGTGTGTAGGTGTGTGTGTAGGTGTGTGTGTAGGTGTGTGTGTAGTGGTGTGTAGTGTGGTGTAGGTGTGTGTGTGTAGGTGTGTGTTGTAGGTGTGTGTGTAGGTGTGTGTGTGTAGGTGTGTGTGTAGGTTGTGTGTGTGTAGGTGTGTGTGTGTAGGTGTGTGTGTGTAGGTGTGTGTGTGTAGGTGTGTGTGTAGGTGTGTGTGTAGGTGTGTAGTGTAGGTGTGTGTGTAGGTGTGTGTGTAGTAGGTGTGTGTGAGTAGGTGTGTGTGTGTAGGTGTGTGTGTAGGTGTGTGTGTGTAGGTGTGTTGTGTAGGTGTGTCGGTGTGTGAGTAGGTGTGTGTGTAGGTGATGTGTGTGTAGGTGTGTGTGCGTAGGTGTGTGTGCTGTAGGTGTGTGTGTGCGTAGGTGTGTGTGCAGTAGGTGTGTGTGCAGTAGGTGTGTGTGCTGTAGGTGTGTGCAGTGTAGGTGTGTGTGCAGTAGGTGTGTGTGTGCAGTAGGTGTGTGTGCAGTAGGTGTGTGTGCAGTAGGTGTGTGTGCAGTAGGTGTGTGTGCAGTAGGTGTGTGTGTGTGCAGTAGGTGTGTGTGCAGTAGGTGTGTGTGCAGTAGGTGTGTTGTGCAGTAGGTGTGTGTGCAGTAGGTGTGTGTGCAGTAGGTGTGTGTGCAGAGGTGTGTGTGCAGTAGGTGGTGTGTGCAGTAGGTGTGTGTGCAGTAGGTGTGTGTGCAGTAGGTGTGTGTGCAGTAGGTGTGTGTGGCAGTAGGTGTGTGTGCAGTAGGTGTGTGTGCAGTAGGTGTGTGTGCAGTAGGTGTGTGTGCAGTAGTGTGTGTGTGCAGTAGGTGTGTGTGTGCAGTAGGAGTGTGTGTGCAGTAGGTGTGGTGTGCAGTAGAGTGTGTGTGCAGTAGGTGTGTGTGCAGTAGGTGTGTGTGCAGTAGGTGTGTGTGCAGTAGGTGTGTGTGCAGTAGGTGTGTGGCGTAGGTGTGTGTGCAGTAGGTGTGTGTGCCAGTAGGTGTGTGTGTGCAGTAGGTGTGTGTGCAGTAGGTGTGTGTGAGTAGGGTGGTGCAGTAGGTGTGTGTGCAGTAGGTGTGTGGTGCAGTAGGTGTGTGTGCAGTAGGTGTGTGTGCAGTAGGTGTGTGTGCAGTAGGTGTGTGTGCAGTAGGTGTGTGTGCAGTAGGTGTGTGTGCAGTAGGTGTGTGTGCAGTAGGTGTGTGTGCAGTAGGTGGTGTGTGCAGTAGGTGTGTGTGCAGTAGGTGTGTGTGCAGTAGGTGTGTGTGCAGTAGGTGTGTGTGCAGTAGGTGTGTGAGCAGTAGGTGTGAGTGTGCAGTAGGTGTGTGTGCAGTAGGTGT
>JAXIVJ010014487.1:0-34263 GCA_036785665.1 Chirona hameri | reverse complement strand
TGTCTATCTGTCTGTCAATCTGTCTGTCTATCTGTCTGTCTATCTGTCTGTCTATCTGCCTGTCTATCTGTCTGTCTATCTGTCTGTCTATCTGTCTGTCTATCTGTCTGTCTATCTGTCTGTCTATCTGTCTGTCTATCTGTCTATCTGTCTGTCTATCTGTCTGTCTATCTGTCTGTCTATCTGTCTGTCTATCTGTCTGTCTATCTGTCTGTCTATCTGTCTGTCTATCTGTCTGTCTATCTGTCTGTCTATCTGTCTGTCTATCTGTCTGTCTATCTGTCTGTCTATCTGTCTGTCTATCTGTCTGTCTATCTGTAGTCTGTCTATCTGTCTGTCTATCTGTCTGTCTATCTGTCTGTCTATCTGTCTGTCTATATGTCTGTCTATATGTCTGTCTATCTGTCTGTCTATATGTCTGTCTATCTGTCTGTCTATCTGTCTGTCTATCTGTCTGTCTATCTGTCTGTCTATCTGTCTGTCTATCTGTCAGTATATCTGTCTGTCTATATGTCTGTCTATCTGTCTGTCTATCTGTCTGTCTATCTGTCTGTCTATCTGTCTGTCTATCTGTCTGTCTATCTGTCTGTCTATCTGTCTATCTGTCTGTCTATCTGTCTGTCTATATGTCTGTTTATCTGTCTGTCTATCTGTCTGTCTATCTGTCTGTCTATCTGTCTGTCTATCTGTCTGTCTATCTGTCTGTCTATTTGTCTGTATATCTGTCTGTCTATCTGTCTGTCTATCTGTCTGTCTATCTGTCTGTCTATCTGTCTGTCTATCTGTCTGTCTATCTGTCTGTCTATATGTCTGTCTATCTGTCTGTCTATCTGTCTGTCTATCTGTCTGTCTATCTGTCTGTCTATCTGTCTGTCTATCTGTCTGTCTATCTGTCAGTCTATCTGTCTGTCTATATGTCTGTCTATCTGTATGTCTATATGTCTGTCTATCTGTCTGTCTATCTGTCTGTCTATCTGTCTGTCTATCTGTCTGTCTATCTGTCTGTCTATCTGTCTGTCTATCTGTCTGTCTATCTGTCTGTCTATCTGTCTGTATATCTGTCTGTCTATCTGTCTGTCTATCTGTCTGTCTATCTGTCTGTCTATCTGTCTGTCTATCTGTCTGTCTATATGTCTGTCTATCTGTCTGTCTATCTGTCTGTCTATCTGTCTGTCTATCTGTCTGCCTATCTGTCTGTCTATCTGTCTGTCTATCTGTCTGTCTATCTGTCTGTCTATCTGTCTGTCTATCTGTCTGTCTATCTGTCTGTCTATCTGTCTGTCTATATGTCTGTTTATCTGTCTGTCTATCTGTCTGTCTATCTGTCTGTCTATCTGTCTGTCTATCTGTCTGTCTATCTGTCTGTCTATCTGTCTGTCTATTTGTCTGTATATCTGTCTGTCTATCTGTCTGTCTATCTGTCTGTCTATCTGTCTGTCTATCTGTATGTCTATCTGTCTGTCTATCTGTCTGTCTATCTGTCTGTCTATCTGTCTGTCTATATGTCTGTATATCTGTCTGTCTTTCTGTCTGTCTATATGTCTGTCTATCTGTCTGTCTATCTGTCTGTCTATCTGTCTGTCTATCCGGCCCCGCTCAGTTTATTCAGTTTAAAAGTCCCAGTTAATTCACGTGCTGAATTGGTGCGGATACCTCCATCCCGGAGATGCCAGCTAGCTATGCATACGGCATATGTGGGAGCTGGGATAAGTCACCGACGCACCGGAGTTGGTGGGGCGGTGATCCCTTGACGGGTAATAGGTAATTATGTCCTATGCAGTTCCAGTTCCAGTTCAGTTAATTAACGTGCTGAATTGTTGCGGATACTTCCATCCCGGAGATGCCAGCTAATCGCCCAGCGGAGCGGACGGGTTAACACTAGTCTATATTACTATTTGATAAGCGTCTGCCTGTTTTTTTTTGTTTTTTTGTTTTTTGTTTGTTTGTTTGTTTGTTTGTTTGTTTGTTTGTTTGTTTGTTTGTTTGTTGTTTTTGTTTGTTTGTTTGTTTGTTTGTTTGTTTGTTTGTGTGTTTGTTTGTTTGTTTGTTTGTTTGTTTGTTTGTGTGTTTGTGTGTTTGTGTGTGTGTGTGTGTGTGTGTGTGTGTGTGTGTGTGTGTGTGTGTGTGTGTGTGTGTGTGTGTGTGTGTGTGTGTGTGTGTGTGTGTGTGTGTGTGTTTGTTTGTGTGTGTGTGTGTGTTGTTTGTTTGTTTGTTTGTTTGTTTGTTTGTTTGTTTGTTTGTTTGTTTGTTTGTTTGTTTGTTTGTTTGTTTGTTTGTTTGTTTGTTTGTTTGTTTGTTTGTTTGTTTGTTTGTTTGTTTGTTTGTTTGTTTGTTTGTTTGTTTGTTTGTTTGTTTGTTTGTTTGTTTGTTTGTTTGTTTGTTTGTTTGTTTGTTTGTTTGTTTGTTTGTTTGTTTGTTTGTTTGTTTGTTTGTTTGTTTGTTTGTTTGTTTGTTTGTTTGTTTGTTTGTTTGTTTGTTTGTTTGTTTGTTTGTTTGTTTGTTTGTTTGTTTGTTTGTTTGTTTGTTTGTTTGTTTGTTTGTTTGTTTGTTTGTTTGTTTGTTTGTTTGTTTGTGTGTTTGTTTGTTTGTTTGTTTGTTTGTTTGTTTGTTTGTTTGTTTGTTTGTTTGTTTGTTTGTTTGTTTGTTTGTTTGTCTGTCTGTCTGTTTGTCTGTCTGTCTATCCCCCACGAATTTACATAATTAAAGTGGTAATTCTACATTGCAGAACCACATTGATATAGGCACGTAATGCACGTGATTTTAAGGTTTTCAAACGAGTTTACGGATACTACCGAGTGGTATATAATTCGTACATTTCCGACGCATTTGATACGATAGTTTTAGACATTGGTAGGTTGTACAGTTTTGGGCAAAGGTTTGTGCTGTAACTAACATAGAAGGAGGTGTTAATAAATATTTTACCGTAAAAAAACAGTTTACGGATACGGGTTTTACATCGCTTCAGTCCAGTCGAAAGGCAATCATATCCGACCACTGATACTACAGTGTCACAACCAATGAGAAGCAACCGCGGAATCACTGAGAAACGAAGGTCATCGACATACGGTACGGCATATATCAATGAACATATACACTAAGCCGGGATAGAGTTTTCACGGTTTTAACGGGTATATATCGTATGTCCAGGGTGTACCACGGGTATAATCGGTGAGTGCCGGCTATAACGGGGTTATGACGTGTTCCACAGGGGCACAACGGGTACTACGGGTGTATGTCGGGCACCGTAGGTTTTTGACGGGTACTTCGGGTGTATGACGAGTACAAAAACGTAGTATAGGTACGACAGGTGTCACGGGTAGTACGGTTTATCAATCCCTAATTGCCTATCACTGGCTTGCACCACCACTTGACCTGTAATCACCCAGCGGAGCGGACAGGTTAGCACTAGTTAATTATAATTAAAATGCTAAATTGTGTTTGTGTTGTTGTTTAGTACGTAGTTTAATACAACTCTGCAGTTATACAGTTAATTATACTTAATGCGTGAATTGTATCGTGAATACTGAATATGTAAATGTGCATGTGCCTAAAATATTATTTAACTGTCAATAAGGACATCCTTATTCGCCGCACACTGGAACGCACACGCAGGAACGTGTTCAAGTGCCGTTACTGCGCCGCGACCTGGTCCCAGTCACGGACTGCAGGGCCATCCACTGGCCGATCCAGCCGTCGTTTTTTTCGGGGGGGGGGGGAATCGGTGGGAGGTAGAACACACCCACTGACGGATCCAGCCTCTCTCCGTGCGGGTGGCATCTTTTTGTGGCAAAAGGGTACCCCCATTGTTTTCTCCGCGGATTTGGTCCGGTCACCTTACTGTGGTATTCGAGATTAAGAAATTCACTTCTCAAATAAAACAAAATAAAAAAATATTTGGTTGATTTTTTCCCGAAAAAAACTTATTTTTTCATATTTGGGGGGTCAAAAACGCATAATTTTGCAAATCCGAGATACTCATTTTGAAGCAATGTCATTTCCTTTCTTTGGGCGCTTTTTATTTGCAATTTTCTTCAAAACTCTATTTTCTACGATTTTTCCAACATTTATCGTTTTTCCACCAAAAAAAGGCATGACATGATGTCATTTAAACGTCATTATCTCCCAAAATACTGTATCAATTTCACTTAAATTAAGTCAGAAGACTTTGACTTGATGCAGAATAAGGTAATGAAAGTTTCACGTTGATATCTATCATAGTTTTCAAGTTATTGAGAAAATCCGGGAGGGGGCAGATTCTGCCCCCCCCCCCCCCCCCAGTGGGGCGCGGGTCCAGTGTCACCGGGCTGCTTGAATTGCATCAGGTGCGCTGTTTTGTCTATCATTGAAAGAACGGGATACATACAAACTTCAAATTCAATCACTTGAGAAAAAAGTCCGTTTTCATGAAGTTTTCTCCTAAGATCATTGTTCAGATTTAATTTAAGATTCACGTTCAGTGCAGGGAACGCGCGGGGGGCATACTTGTATTGAATGCCCCCCTCCCCCACGTTTACCTGGGGGGGGGGGGGGCATTTGCCCCTGATGCCCCCCTGGATCCGCTAGTGCAAGGAGACCTTCTGCCAGGCACTTAATGCAATTTATTTTCCCATTTACCAAATTTTCATAAGCAATTGCGAAACTTGTGTCATGCCGCGAAGCGGTGTGAAATTGTCTATTTTTTACTGTGGATAGCTGGATTTTGACTGCTGCAAAGGCAATTTTTACCATACATTTTTTACTTTCCCCGCAAAATTGTTAACTTTTCCAGTTTTCTCCTAACATCATTGTGTTTCACGTTCAGTGCAGGGAACGCGCGGGGGCATACTACTTTTAGGAGCTGGAGTTAGCAAACTGCCATATCAACTTTGGAACCAGTGACGCCAATTTGGAACCAGCTATGCCAACTTTGAATATTTTTTTTAGGTTGAAGACCTGGAACTATTATATCAATTGTGCTGCGAAGCGGCGCGAAAATTTTGAGTCTTATGCCCTGGATATGCATTCTCATCAGTGCGTCGCATTGCGTATGGTGTGGACCTCTAAAAATGTTATATTGTGCGTTTAAAAGTGCGGTAAAAAAAGTGATAAAATGAACTATTTTGCCCAATTATATAGGAAAGTAGCAACATAACACATAAATGCGTCGAGAAACGGCACGATTCTTTTAACCCGCATATAATATAATTTGTAGTTAAATTGGCCACGGTGCGGCGCGAAAATTTGGAGTTTTATTCCCAGGACAACTGCATTCTTACCAGACTTGTCAATGATTCAATGTGAATCGACTACTTTGATTGAATAATTCTTATTTCAAATGAATGACTCATGAATCGATTCACCTCATGCGCAAACCTGTTGTGAGTCACTGATTGAATCATTCATACAGAGAAAATAGGCTAATTGAATCATTCATTGCTCAAAGAATCATTATTTTTTGGTCGAACAGCATAAACTGTCCACAAAATATGCCAGCGGCCCAGCATTCATCTGGGCCCTGTGGACAAACCAGGCACTTAGCCAATTATATGAGCCGTGTCCTGAGCTGTAGCCTGTAATTCATCTATGTGTAAAGAAAGCGAGGCTTTGTGTCCAACTCCAGTGGGCACAAAGCCACTGTTCAATCAGCCCTAACTAGGTGAATACCTTGGAACTGGTAGGGTTAGGGGTAGGTACCTAAATACTTAGAAAAGGTAGCTAACTCATACTTTGGTTCATAAACCACACAGTACACGCACACCTTTTTCACACGAAAAATTATCAAAAGGTACCCACCTTTTCCTAATTTCTAGGCTATGCCATATCAAAAACTAAATCATAAACAAACATTTGCATGACCTCCGCATGTCCCAAATATCACTGTCGCATCGGCGCCGCTTTATTCCACATCATGCTTTATAAAAAAAAAATACCTAATGCAAAATCAAAATAAATGTTCTATTCGCTTAAATAGTGAAACGTAAAGTCATTAATGCTTTTGGAACTTGGAATTTGCAATTATAATAAAATTATAAATATCATTTTATAATCAAAATAAACAACGCGCGTGTCCAATTGGCTCACATTCACATTCACATTCGGAAATACATTCGCGGACTATTTGGATTGGCTTCAAAATTGGTACATAGATAGATCACGACCTAGTGATCATTCTGGTAAAATATTAGAGTCGCACATTTAAAATCAAAGGATTTAGAGCAGGTCATATGTTTAAGGTCAAACAGCAGAATATTCTGATGTGCATGAAAATTGGCACACAGGTAGAGCATGACCTCCCTATCACGCTCATAAAATCTTAGAGTCGCACATTCAAAATCAAAGGAGTTAGACAAAGGAGTCGACAATTCCCTTTAATGTTGGGTGATTGAATCAAGATTGAATCATTCATTATGGTAATGTTGAGTGATTGAATCATGATTGAATCATTCACTATGGTAATGTTGAGTGATTGAATCATTATTGAATCATTCATTATGGTAATGTTGAGTGATTGAATCATGATTGAATCATTCATTATGGTCCGTGAATCACTGTGAATTGATTCATGACAAATATGAATAATTGACAAGTCTGATTCTTACTATTGAAAGTCCCAGGGTCCTTTAAGATCGTCTAGGGGCCCCTCCGACCTTTTCAACGCCCTTCCGACCTGTTCAGGGAATCATCCGGGACCCACGAGAAGACATGATGTGGAGTGGGCGATATAGATTAAATACAAAGAGGACTTACTCCACAAGAAAAAATATTAAAATCGGAGCTTTCGGGTATATTGTAACACCCTTCGTTAGCGATTAAGAGGCATTCGGTAACAGTCATTGCTCGTCTTAAAGACGAACAATGACCTGATATTTGTGTCCATCGAAACTTGTGTTTATGGCACAGGCAAAGTCATTATACATTATTATCGATCGCTTTTTCATGTGAAGCTTGATCGTTTTTTTAGGGTAGGGGAGGGCAAACAGACCACTTTATGCTTTTGGGTGGTGGCTCATGACCCTAAATGCACCCTTCCCCCTGGATCCGCCAGTGGGACCATCTCGGTGCCGTGATGCCGTGATCCCGTGATGCTAGGAGTGAGTTGCGGCGCCAGCCCTCAAACAACGTTCTTACCCGCGCCGCCGACACTCTGTCGTCGATCTCTTGCTGCTGCGTAGTAGTGTGTGTCACCAAATCACAGTTCATGGTGGCCCTATGATTTTAGTATGCCCTGAGCATGTGCGAACAATATGCCACCATTAATTTCCTTTAAATGTTTACCCCCATCCTGCGCCGAGCGAGAGAAGTTTGATTTACCCCCTAACATAGGCGACACTAGCGCCAGCATTAGGGCCGACTTCGAACTATACTCAATTCCACGGATCTCACATGACCATTTAGGGATGTCTGTGCTGGTAAGCGCGATGTTTAATGACGTTTAACTAAACAAGTCAAGCTCGGTTAAAACCGCCAAAGCCCCTAAAATTGAAAGTGCTGCATAGGCAATTTTGCAAACAAAAATGTAATTACAAGTCATTCACATTGTTTTAAATGAACATAAAACATACGTGGAATTGAGTATAGTTCGAAGTCGGCCCTAATGGTGGCGCTAGTGTCGCCTATGTTAAGGGGTAAGTCAAACTTCTCTCGCTAGGCGCAGGATGTGGGTACAAATTTGGAGTAAATGAATGGTGGCATATTGTTCGCACATGCTCAGGGCATACTAAAATCATAGGGCCACCATGCACTGTGATTTGGCGACACAGCCTACTGCGTAGCCAGGTTCTGCTTGACTGTGCTTTCAGCACACTGAACTCATTTTCAATTGGGTTTAGGCACTGCTGTCGAATTTATCAAACAGCATGGTTACTGTTTTGCATTCTCCGACGAAGCACCGGCGCGGTGCTCTGAATGAAAGCTGCAAAACGCTGCATCTCTTGGTAGACAATGCCGTTTTTGCAGTGACCACAGATCGCCGTGGTGAACGTGATGGTTCTCCCTCGTGACTTGCACACCATCTTATTGGTAGGACCGCAAACCGGCCGCTGAACAGCCCAGTCAATAGGTAGCGATCAGGTGGAAGGGGGCTCCGTGCCCTTTGCTTAACCCAATTGGGCATTTCCTAAATTGTATGAACACTGCCTAAATTGTTTTTCTTCTTGCCGAAATCGAGTGAGCTCAGCGAAAGATTGAGACAAGTTCTAAATTGAATTATCTTCCGCCGAATTGTACTGCACTATGCCAAACTGCGACTTTTCCACGCCGAACTAGGTGCACACTGTTTCAAATAATGGTGCACTATGCCGTGTTGTCGACATGAAATGCACTATCGCTGACAAACGTGCACTTACGCCTAAATTGGCCGACAAAAGGTGCAATGCCGACACAGCACGCGACTGCGAAAATGTGACCCCACCCAGGTCCGAGAGACGCCATTCATCGACGGATGATCGGAGGGACAGAAGTACGATAGTTGTATCCACTTACCTTGGCTTCCGATCGGCTATTGCTCAACTGTTACATCGCCGTGTGTGCTTTGCACTGGTTCGACCGTCATTGTTTCATATCATTGTTTCATATCGAACCTCGGTGACCATACAGACGCCGACACCAGCGGTCGTGCTTTGGAGACACGGGCGGAAGTGCCTAGGAAGGAGTGAGAGACACGGGCGGATGTGACTTATAAGGAGGGGTCAGTCAGCAGCGGACGTGTTCTTCATCGCCGCCGTCTGGGATCAGCACACAGACGGCGTCCGGGATCAGCACACATACGCCGTCTGGGATCAGCACACAGACGGCGTCTGGGATCAGCACACAGACGGCGTCTGGGATCAGCACACAGACGGCGTCTGGGATCAGCACACAGACGCCGTCTGGGATCATCACACAGACAGCGTCTGGGATCAGCACACAGACGCCGTCTGAGATCAGCACACAGACGGCGTCTGGCATCAGCACACAGACGCCGTCTGGGATCAGCACACAGACGGCGTCTGGGATCAGCACACAGACGGCGTCTGGGATCAGCACACAGACGCCGTCTGGGATCAGCACACAGACGCCGTCTGGGATCAGCACACAGACGCCGTCTGGGATCAGCACACAGACGGCGTCTGGGATCAGCACACAGACGGCGTCTGGGATCAGCACACAGACGGCGTCTGGGATCAGCACACAGACGGCGTCTGGGATCAGCACACAGACGGCGTCTGGGATCAGCACACAGACGGCGTCTGGGATCAGCACACAGACGGCGTCTGGGATCAGCACACAGACGGCGTCTGGGATCAGCACACAGACGGCGTCTGGGATCAGCACACAGACGGCGTCTGGGATCAGCACACAGACGGCGTCTGGGATCAGCACACAGACGGCGTCTGGGATCAGCACACAGACGGCGTCTGGCATCAGCACACAGACGCCGTCTGGGATCAGCACACAAACGCCGTCTGGGATCAGCACACAGACGGCGTCTGGGATCAGCACACAGACGGCGTCTGGGATCAGCACACAGACGGCGTCTGGGATCAGCACACAGACGGCGTCTGGGATCAGCACACAGACGGAGTCTGGGATCAGCACACAGACGCCGTCTGGGATCAGCACACAGACGCCGTCTGGGATCAGCACACAGACGGTGTCTGGGATCAGCACACAGACGCCGTCTGGGATCAGCACACAGACGGCGTCTGGGATCAGCACACAGACGGCGTCTGGGATCAGCACACAGACGCCATCTGGGATCAGCACACAGACGCCGTCTGAGATCAGCACACAGACGGCGTCTGGCATCAGCACACAGACGCCGTCTGGGATCAGCACACAGACGCCGTCTGGGATCAGCACACAGACGGCGTCTGGGATCAGCACACAGACGCCGTCTGGGATCAGCACACAGACGGCGTCTGGGATCAGCACACAGACGGCGTCTGGGATCAGCACACAGACGCCGTCTGGGATCAGCACACAGACGCCGTCTGAGATCAGCACACAGACGGCGTCTGGCATCAGCACACAGACGCCGTCTGGGATCAGCACACAGACGCCGTCTGGGATCAGCACACAGACGCCGTCTGGGATCAGCACACAGACGGCGTTTGGGATCAGCACACAGACGGCGTGATCTACTGCGAGATATTGTGCAGGGCCCGGTGGATCGCGAATTGATAAGCCAGTGATAACACAGAGGAATGGAGATATGTCAATGCATGCCAGTGACAAAGTGGATGGTGACGTCATAAAAGCTAAGTGACAGAGTCATCACATCCCTGGAAGCTCATTCTGCAAAGAAATAAACCCCTGGGGACCTATGGTTAGCCGCCGAATTTGCTTGAATAGTGCCGAATTTGGTTGTTTCTATTTCCAATTAGCGTGCGCTATTTCCAAAGTCGCACGGTGACGCCGAAATAGATTGCGGTAATCCCGACCGCTGACAAGCCGCCGAAATTGAATGTTGTTCTGCTACTTTTTGTTGTGTAAGATCTACAAATGCTTCACTATTTCTAAAATGCAGATACAGATACAGATACAGATAATGTATTAGGATCTTCCATTACATGTTTTTATGGCATCCACATCATTACATAATAGCACATGTATGTGAAACGCTATATTATAAAACACGCACAATAAAACACAATGGTGGCAACTTTAAAAGAGTGGCAGAATGCGCAATCACAAGACGGTCAATACTGGTACAGAGAGGCACATGCAGCTATTGTCCAGCCTTTGGCGGTAGGCCGTGCCATGCACGCGCGGCTCGGCACAGGAAGCTGCGCCTGGCGAACTCCGTCCGCACACGGGGCAGCTCGAGCTGGCCGCCTTTAGTGGCGCGCGTGCGGCGAGCGGACACGTCGGCGCGCCGCAACACTCGCTGGCGCAACAGTTCGAGGCGCTGGGGGCAGTGATGAGGTGGCGCATTGTGGCAATGTCGCGTTCGGTGAGCATTTCCTCAACACTATAGGCCACCCCAGCTCCGGCAATGACGGAGTGACATGGTCGCGCCGGCCGAGTCCGGCCACGATGCGGACACCGAAGTGAATTGCCTTTTGGACGCGCAGCTTCTGTGCTGCGGTACAGTTGCCCAACACCGTTATACAATAACGTATGTGGGGGAAGACGAGAGCCTCTATCAACAGCCGCCTGATCCATTTCGGCAGCTTATGTCGGATTCGCGCCAGACCCACCAGTACACAGAAGCAACGCTGAGCAACAGACGCGATGTGGCTGTTCCATGTCAGGTGTGAGTCGATGACGACACCAAGCACCTTGACGCTCTGTGAGGGCGAAATTTTGTCCTTGCCGAAATGAACACAGAAGTCGATGGTGACATTTTGACGGCGAGATCTCAGGAGGATCACCTCGGTTTTGACCAGATTAATTTTTAGACGGTTCTGTGTGAACCACTTCATAGCTATGACTAGAGAACTTTTAACACGAGTTTTAGAGCATGGGTGTTTGATAGCAAGTCAGCGTCAAGGAACTGGGCATCGTCAGCATGGGCGACGCCTTTGCTGACGATGGGTGAACAAGCGCCGAATTTGAGCGGAAAAAGGTTTATATGGATTATGTATGAGCAATGAGCACTGAAGCTCCAATACTGGAATATGTGTTGACATTTTGCATACATATATACAAATATATACGGGAGTTAATTATTCAGGGCATTTATGACGTCTATTATGACTGTTTAACATACAATATTCACAAATCACAACAGATTATTTTGCCTGTGTAAGTAGGTCTGCAACCCCGTTCTGTCTGCGCTTTTGACAACACACAGCGGAGATTAAAAAAAAAACACCGTAGACGACTCGGCACATCGCCTTGCCCACGCAGATGGCAGCATTCAGAGCAGACAAGGTCAGGACAATATGGCAGCATTCAGCGCAGACAAGCTCAGGACAATATGGCAGCATTCAGAGCAGACAAGCTCAGGACAATATGGCAGCATTCAGCGCAGACAAGCTCAGGACAGTATGGCTGCATTCAGCGCAGACAAGCTCAGGACAATATGGCAGCATTCAGCGCAGACAAGCTCAGGACAGTGCAGACACAAGCTATCAGCGCAGACACAAGCTCAGCACAATCTGTCCCATCCTGTCCTATCTGTCGGTCTGTCCTAATTGCCTGTCGCTGCTGCACGCCACATCTCCATTAAGGAGCGCCAGCCGGACAGGGCCAGGTCGGGACCGATCGAACGGGAAGATTTACGCCTCTGGGCCGCGGTGAGCGCCGGTGTCCGCGGGGCGTTGGGGAACTGGGGAACTGGGGACGGAGTGCTGGAAGACAGATTCCCCGGCGGTGTCGTATAGAGAAGATTCAGAGACGGTCGGCGCCGGTTATTCGGGATTATGGCGGATTTAATAGTTTAGGTTCGCTTGGGAGTAGAGAGAGGCGCAGTGTACGGTGGATTTTATGTGAAATAGAGACCAAGCAAGTTCGGGTCTGATTTATCTGAATCAAGACAAGCTGCATATTAAATTGTTCGACTAACGATGACTTCTAAAATCAAGTATGCTATGAATTGGAATACAGTAGGTGAAATAGAAAGTGTAGAAGATGAGTGCAATTTATCTCTGTGATGCGAAGGGATAACATACCAAATGCATCAACCGGCCCTCCATCAGTTCCGTTGAATTTCAGCGCTAGTCCAACTCATCCAAACAAACCAACCATAGCTTTGTGCGTCGCCTATCAGCACGCTCCCTGGCTTCTGAATCCGCTACCCGCTGTTTGCTGGACTGGGTCTGTCATCAGCAGCCTCCGCGAGAGAGCGAAAGCTACCGCTTTCCGTTAATCGATAGGTCATCCCGCTGGGGAGCGGCAGTGTTGACGTTGGCTCGCCCAGATTCCGGGAGAGTGTTGCCGACTGCGACGTGGATGTGGGTAGGTAGGTGGATCAAACAACGGAGGAAGAGAAAGGACAATGTGCGGAGACTGACGGTATGAATGATAGGAGATACTGAATGTAATACTGTAGGAAATATAAGTTCCGATGTGTGACGCCCATGATTTGTGGATACTTTTAAGCCAAGTTGTTCAGTTTTCTATCGGAGTGATTTTGAAAATATCTTACGCAATGCATGCAAAAAATAAATATTATAGTCATGAATGACTGTGTCTGGGGAAACGTGATCATGGTATGCCCACACAACAAAACAAAGGCACAACACAAAAGCTTTACCGTGAATATTAAACAGCAACCCTTCGAGGGTCTGCGACAAATTAAGTATTTATAATTCCGAGTAACGCTAATGTAAGGTACTCAGGACAATATGGCAGCATTCAGCGCAAACACAATTAATCTAGTAAGCGGATTAGTGGTGTAGCAGCTTAAAGTGAATGTAAGAAATCAAAGGACCATGACTTTAATTAGGTAGTTATGTATGGGCAATTTGTTGTGTCTAGACATGTCTGGGCTTTACCAATAGCGCCTGTATGCCAATGAAGTCCTCTATGCCCGCCAGCATAACATAAGAGACACTTCCAAATAATCTGCTATATTTTGTCTTCGAAGTGCTCATTTACATTGCTATAGATAAGTGCACATTCTGCCCCGGTATCTATGAGAGCCTTGTGATGTTCTGGTGTTCTTATTTTGGGAGAAGCTGGGCCTTGGGGTATTTGTCAGATGTCAAGCTGTCCTAAAGGAAATACAATTGGTCAGTTCTTGTGGGCCAGGTGTTGCTCCTTGCATGCGTATACAGCGTCATTGATGTGTGCGAGCTGCTCCATGAGGCACTATCTCAGTATGGTCGGTAACACTGTGGTCGGTAACACTGACCTTCATACTGTGCCGCATTGCACCACGGTAACACGGAACAGCCTACCTCCTGTCACAGCTAATAGGAGAAATGGGTGCGCTCTTCAAGCGAGCCAGAAGAGTTCACTGTTTTGCACATTTTTTGGGGCAAAACAGTTCAGTGATATTCTCATGTCTCTCAGCAGAAACGTTCACGGTTGCTTATACTATTTTCAGCGGAACAGTTGTATGTTGTTCGCACTGTTCTCCGTATTTACTCGGACTGTCTTCGCATCATTTTGACTTGGATCTATTTGGGCGTATCTAATTGGATGGAGGTTTGGATCTATTTTGAGCAGATGGTCAAAGATGACTCAAGACTGACGTCATATTAATGGATGATTCATTAATCTTCATGCATCATACTGATTGCATAGAGTGACGGGTTACTAGGCGTTAGTAGCTAATCATAGAGACCGATGAGTAATTTAGCAACGAAGTGGCCTCTCACTGGATGGCTTGCGTCTGCGAAAATATATGGTTACCAAAACTATTCAAACTGTTTACCCACTTCATTGTTTCCTGATCCAAACAAAGAAAACCACTATCTCTATTTTTACTAAATTAATCGAGTTGCCTTCTCTCGTTCTGGTACGCATACCCAAACCTGCCCAGTGGCCTCTCGAGCATGTCCATGGGCCCATTGAGTATGTTCAGGGGTCTCGAGCCTGGCCAGGGGCCCATTATAGTCTGTTTTGGGGCCTCTTGCCCAGGGGCCATTATAGTTTTCCCAGAGGCCCATCGAGTCTGTTCAGGGGCCTCTCGAACCTGCCCAGGGGCCATTAGAGCCTGCCCAGAGGCCTCTCGAGCTTGCCCAGGGGCACATTGAGTCTGTTCAGGGGCTTCTCGAACCTGCCCAGAGGCCTCTCGAGCTTACCCAGGGGCCCATTCAGTCTGTTCAAGGGTCTCTTGAACCTACCTAGGAGCCATTAGAGTCTGTTCAGGGGCCTCTCGAGCTTTCCCAATAGTCCATTGATCCTGTTCAGGGGCCTCTTGAACCTGCCCAGGGGTTATTAGAGTCTGATCAGGGGCCTCTCGGCTTGCCAATGGGCCATTGAGTCTGTTCAGGGCCCTCTCGAGCTTATCCAGAGGCCCATTGAGTCTGTAAACGGAGCCCTCGAGCCTGCACAAGGGTTGCTAGCCGTCGCCTGGAGCGCCTGTTATAGTTGGAGCGCCTGCTAGCCGTTGTCGGCGCAGTCATAATGAGCGGTAATGTGCTGTACTCTGACCCACCTGGTGCAAGGTTTTCTTGGGTTTAAAAATGGTAATTTGATAAGTCTGATGCGTTTTTGAATTCGGGGGGGGGGGGGGGCAGGTGGTAGTACAAAACAATTTAACCATTTTCCTCTCAGGAGAGTGTGTGCTGCAATATTTGTCAGCCAGGGGCGTCGCCGACGGGAGGGTCGGGGGGAGGTCTGGGCAAACTCCCTTCACTTTTAGAAGGCGGGGGAGGGGGGTCGACCCCCCCCCCCCCCCTTTTGCGGGAAAAATTCACAATTTATCGTAAAAATTGCCTTTGCAGTGCAGTCAAAATCCAGCTATCTAGTGTCAAAAACTGGAAATTTTGTTGTAATCGCTGGACAGCAGCATGGTATCGGAACTCGTGTTCATCATCACCGCTGCAATCATATATCACGGAAGTCAGTTTTGATTAATGTCAACAGTGGTGTGTGATCCTAAACAGTTCGCGGAGTCGGAGCAAATCGTGAATAGAAATGTTATTGTTTATTTTGACAGACATGTTTCGCGCAACCCAGCTCCGTTGAGTTTTCAGCGTGCTACATTGCTACAGTATACATTTAGCCGATTTACGAGTAAATTTCCATGGAATTTAGTCACTTTGTTTTATCGTTATACACGATTCCTGCCCAGCCAGTGGCGAAAGAAAGAGTCCATAGAACACGCGACATCTGACGATTTGAAATGGCACACCATTGCCTAGGTCATCGATCTTCGATATGGTTCAGGGTGCGACAATGGAACAAGCGTACCACTCTGGTGGCACGCGAAGGAGCTTTCGCGCCAAATCACTTTCGCCTGCGGCGAGAAAGAACACGCCGGAAGCCCAGCCAACCATAAAGCCTAATACTACTTGTTATTCAAATTTCGAAGAAACCCGCAGGCGAAAGTGATTTGGCGCGAAAGCGGTTGGCTGTTTGTGCGAAAACTGAGTGCTTTTGCTGCCAAGAGGTTGGCGCTGCGTTGATTTCAGTCAATGGCTTCTGCGTAGACAGATGTCTTCAGTTCAAACAGTGTGATTAAATTATGCCACCAGCTAAAAAACGAACGTCAAACAAGTCGCACATCGTAGCGGAAAGACTATGAACAGACGGACAGATTGATGCATTAAGTAGACGTTTGACGTTGTTTTATGCTAATATAATTAAGCGATCAACGGCTGAGAGCTAAAATTAATAGCTTTGCCAGATAAAATGCAGCCTTTCTGCTCGCATTAATATGTTTTTGATAAAACCACGACGATCTGAAAAGACCGTAAGGCACCACTCACTGGAACTCTAGAACTAACCTGAAAAGCCTCTTATCCTTCAACTGAGACACCGTTTCCTATTCAGCACGTGTTACACAGATTTTACCAATAAATGCATGTGTTTATGGATCGTAATGCTAAAAGCCAATGGGCAAAACACCGGATGAGATAATGGACTCTATAGAATCCAATAACACTTTTTTTATTCGACCATAACATATTTGGTCATTAATTATTGGATTATTGGAGCGGGCGAACCGTTGCATGATAACATATTTAACGGACTCGCGCCTGAAATATTTCTTATCGAACTCGCCTTGGGCTCATCCCATAACAAACCTTGTGTTGGCGCTCGTGCATTAAAGCATATTTTTCCGTTTCCACTAACCCCTCGCATCTGATTGGCTGCGGCTCCATGCCACTGCAATCCCTGCTCGCTGATTGGTCGGCTGCCGTGTGGATAATGGCCTGAGGCGCCCGCGGCTCAGCAGGTCATAAAACCGTCAGGCGGCGTGGCGATAGGCCAGTTATTAACCGATGAAAGCTGTGATGTTTGCCGCCGGCTCCGGGTGCGGCTATATTTTGTGGACAGTGACGGTGGGTCAGTGGCGGCAGTCCCGGCAGTTATTATAGCCCGCTCGTGAAGTGGAGAGGGGAGGGGAGGGGGAGGGGAGGGGAGGGGAGGGGAGGGGAGGGGAGGGGGAGGGGAGGGGAGGGGAGGGAGGGAAGGGGAAGGGAGGGGAGGGGGGGGGGGGGGCAGTGGCGCACCAGACATAAACGGGGGATATGGTGGCGGCTCAGAGGGTTTGAGGTCTTTTATTTTAGTTAGGTGAAATATCAGCATGTTATGGGTTTCTTACAGCGTTTTTCTCTCTCGTTTGGTAGCAGATATATAATTACATTAAAATGCTAAAAATATTTGTATTTGTTCGATATTTCATTTATCCATTAATGTTATATGAAGCAATTTGCATAGCATTATCATATCGTACAAAATATTGCAAGGTAAAAATCCTATCTCCTAATTTAGAAGTGCAACACTAGTATATATTAATTTCATAGGTGTGTCATGTAGGAATCGCAGCCCAAGACAAACATATTAAAAAAAGGAAAATAGGTTAATCCTACGAGCAATCAATCAAATATTCTGCTAGTTCGTATTCCCGGCTACACACAAAAGTATCCTAAATAAGATATAAAATGCCTGGCCTCGCATTTCCGCCGAGTCTACCCCATCAATGGACCGTTCCTACGCGGCCGTGGCCGCCCCGTCTGTCTCTCTATGAGCAGAACTTTGAACACACGCCGCCGTCAGAGTCTGCATAGTTGATGGCCGCTTCATTGTGGTCTGTGCCATGCATGATGGATGAGCCGCTCTGACGGGAATCAGCTCGGAGAATATTCCACGATCATGGCCGTGCCAGAAGAGCGAGAGAGGAGAGAGAGGGAGAGGGAGAGGGAGAGGGAGAGGGAGAGGGAGAGGGAGAGGGAGAGGGAGAGGGAGAGGGAGAGGGAGAGGGAGAGGGAGAGGGAGAGGGAGAGGGAGAGGGAGAGGGAGAGGGAGAGGGAGAGGGAGAGGGAGAGGTAGAGGGAGAGGGAGAGGGAGAGGGAGAGGGAGAGGGAGAGGGAGAGGGAGAGGGAGAGGGAGAGGGAGAGGGAGAGGGAGAGGGAGAGGGAGAGGGAGAGGGAGAGGGAGAGGGAGAGGGAGAGGGAGAGGGAGAGGGAGAGGGAGAGGGAGAGGGAGAGGGAGAGGGAGAGGGAGAGGGAGAGGGAGAGGGAGAGGGAGAGGGAGAGGGAGAGGGAGAGGGAGAGGGAGAGGGAGAGGGAGAGGGCGGGAGAAGGAGAGGGAGAGAGCGGGAGAGCGGGAGAGGGAGAGGGAGAGGGAGAGGGAGAGGGAGAGGGAGAGGGAGAGGGAGAGGGAGAGGGAGAGGGAGAGGGAGAGGGAGAGGGAGAGGGAGAGGGAGAGGGAGAGGGAGAGGGAGAGGGAGAGGGAGAGGGAGAGGGAGAGGGAGAGGGAGAGGGAGAGGGAGAGGGAGAGGGAGAGGGAGAGGGAGAGGGAGAGGGAGAGGGAGAGGGAGAGGGAGAGGGAGAGGGAGAGGGAGAGGGAGAGGGAGAGGGAGAGGGAGAGGGAGAGGGAGAGGGAGAGGGAGAGGGAGAGGGAGAGGGAGAGGGAGAGGGAGAGGGAGAGGGAGAGGGAGAGGGAGAGGGAGAGGGAGAGGGAGAGGGAGAGGGAGAGGAGAGGGAGAGGAGAGGGAGAGGAGAGGGAGAGGGAGAGGGAGAGGGAGAGGGAGAGGGAGAGGGAGAGAGGGAGAGGGAGAGGGAGAGGGAGAGGGAGAGGGAGAGGGAGAGGGAGAGGGAGAGGGAGAGGGAGAGGGAGAGGGAGAGGGAGAGGGAGAGGGCGGGAGAAGGAGAGGGAGAGAGCGGGAGAGCGGGAGAGCGGGAGAGCGGGAGAGCGGGGAGAGCGGGAGAGCGGGAGAGCGGGAGAGCGGGAGAGCGGGAGAGCGGGAGAGCGGGAGAGCGGGAGAGCGAGAGAGCGGGAGAGCGGGAGAGCGGGAGAGCGGGAGAGCGGGAGAGCGGGAGAGCGGGAGAGCGGGAGAGCGAGAGAGCGAGAGAGCGAGAGAGCGAGAGAGCGAGAGAGCGAGAGAGCGAGAGAGCGAGAGAGCGAGAGAGCGAGAGAGCGAGAGAGCGAGAGAGCGAGAGAGCGAGAGAGCGAGAGAGCGAGAGAGCGAGAGAGCGAGAGAGCGAGAGAGAGCGAGAGAGCGAGAGAGCGAGAGAGCGAGAGAGCGAGAGAGCGAGAGAGCGAGAGAGCGAGAGAGCGAGAGAGCGAGAGAGCGAGAGAGCCAGAAGAGGGGGGAGGCAGAGACAGAGCAGGGGAGGATACTGCTCTATTGATCGCTGGTATAACGATACCGTATTCTGCTCGGATGCTCGGATGCTAGGATGCTATGCCTGCGTTATGCCTGCATTGAACGGGTAGTTTATTGGATATAGCGTAGTATATCTGCGCACCTTTCCACATAACGTTCGTCCCATGGTATTTACATCAATACAGAATATTTATCAATATAAATTTATAAGCTTTTTCAATACAAGTCATATAACAGTTACGGCGCTCCTAAGCCCTTGCAAATGATGGGAAGAGTGTTGCTGTTATGCTTTCGCAGACGGCACTTCTAAATGTGTGCAGGAGCTTAGGACACCGTCGCAGGTGAATTGGAAGCCTGTAATATATTTTAGAGTTAAATCGCAGCCAGAATCAATGACGACTGCAATTAAACTGACGTGAGTCCAGTACAAAGGTTATTAGCTCGACGTTGAGTTTACTTTAACGTCAAACAAAGGTACAAACGTCGGCTTATTTCGCAGTTGAACTGTGAGTCAGGTCTCAAACATGGGTTTAATTAATCGAATAGCCGCGTGCTATTGCAACAATGAAATGAGAAGCAACCGCAGTTGTGTTGCAACGACCAGTTAGTTTAATTAATTGGTGAGCTTATTAACAAGCTCCGCACTCAATTATTCCAAGATATATCACGGATAAATGCTTGGATTACCGTTCCCCATAACCTTGAAACACAATTTTCTGATGACATATTTCGAAGTTATCATCAACTTAGATTGTGTTCTCAACAGCCGCGTTCAGGCCAGTTAAAATTACCACAATTCACCATTAGAAACTAACCACTAGAACCACAACGCTACATTTGGTTGGAAAACTCGAAAGCAACATTAAAGACGCTGGGCTGTTGAACGCTGTGCTGTTCACTCGGTGGAGGATCGTTTGAGTTCTAACCGGCCACGGCCGCGGACCGCGGGCCGTGAACGAACGTGCTGTGTCTAAAGGTGACGATGAGCGGGCTCAGACGGAGCGCTCGATGGAGCCGACCTCTACCCCAGCCTGTAGGGTTCATTTCTCACGCTAGCCTCTTTTATTTTATTATGTTTTCTCTCAAATAAACGACCATTGTGGTGCTATTCAAAGCTGAGTATGACGGCTATGAAGTGTTAAAGAAGGATTCAAATTCGCCAAGGGCATTGTTGTCACAAGGATCAACTGAACTGTTGATCATTGGTGTTGCGCTCTCCAAATTTGTTTGCGAGTTATGTCCGCAATCTTGATATAGTTAGTTGAAAGGTGTTTAAGCAGCATGTGCCTATGTGTCATTGAGCTTGTCCATGTGTGTTGCCAACTGTTATCCCAAAGCAATGGATTGCAGAAGCCACATATTTAACATACATCACCCAAATACATCTACGTCTATCCAGTATCAATTGCAAGGAACGCTTAGCGCGCTTTAAAAACTAATGCAAACTCGCATTCCTACATTCCAGCAGCAGAGCCATTCCGCCAGGAGAGTCATTGGTACGAGAAAATGTCGTCAGCTAGTAGGTTGACACGTGTGTCTTCTTTCGTTCTAGCCGAGGCGATCCACCTTTCCTCCTTGCTGTGTCAACATGGCTACTTCTTCCCGTTACGTGTTTCTTCTTTCTTTCCAGCCGAGGCGCTCCACCTTGCCTCCTTGCCCTGTCAATATGGCTTCTTCTTCCCCGTCACGTGTTTCTTCTTTCTTTCCAGCAGAGGCGCTCCACCTTGCCTCCTTGCTGTGTCAACATGGCTACTTCTTTCACTTCATGTGTTTCTTCTTTCTTTCCAGCCGAGGCGCTCCACCTTGCCTCCTTGCTGTGTCAACATGGCTACTTCTTCCCCGTCGGCGACGCCAAGACTCTTCAGGTCAAGGACGACTCCTCTCTCTACCGGTTTCAGGTCAGTTTCAGGTTTCAGTTCAGGTTTCAGGCCAGTTTCAGGTCAGTTTCAGGTTAGTTGCTGGTACCCGCATGAGAAACTTATTACAAACTATAAAAAATGAACATTCGAGGTGGAAATAAAGAAGGGAACGCAATCACTACGTGTTCGGCTAGGGGGTGGTGGTACGACCCTCCCCCCCTTAGCGTTTCGCCCCTAATTGAGCTAAAGCTTTGAGTCAAAGACGAGCGTGTTGCGTGTGACGGGAGGAAGCCGCTGATACCCGATGTTGAGGTCTTGGGTCATTAGGTGACCTCTGAGGTCATATCAATGACCTAAAAGTCATACAAATTGTAAATGCGTATAAATTGAATTTGATCGAGCTAGAATCGTGAATGAGCATATCATAATGCTTAATGGGTGCCAAATTCGTAATCAGCATCACAAAATGTCCTAAAAATGTCAAATTCCAAAAAGGTCATGTCAGGTCATCTGAGGTCAGTGACCTCGGTTGACCTGTGGAAGCACATGCCCCCAGTGGAACATATAATTATGTAAAATGGATCCCAAATTTGAAATCAGCATCACTAAATGTCCTAGCAACCGCCAGAAGCCCAAAAAAGTCATCTGAGGTCAGCGGAGGTCAATGACCTCAGCTGACCTCTCAAAAGGTCAATCGAGGTCACAATATCAGTGGAAACCACAACTGTCACCTGGAAACACCTGTGCATATGCTCCTGAACAACAAACACTCGGAAACTGCACAAGCTACAAGCATCGATACTGCGGGACGCCAGTTGCACCTGACATGACCTTGAGAAACAGGTAATAGGTCACGGGTCATGTGGGGTAGAAATGCAAAATTTTAGAGTATGTGGAAACTTATAAAAAGTACGGTACTCAAAGTTCCATCCAAATCGGTTGAAAACTACGCGAGTTATTCCAGAAAAATCGAGGGGGAGTGCCCCCCCCCCCCCACCCCCACCCAGGCGAGGGTTTGTGGGGTGAGAAGCATTGGAGGAAGAAAACCGAATTGATGCACGCCCACAGTTGTATTAATTCCAGGTATCAAAACCCAAGAACAGAACAAATGAGTCATGCCCGAGCGAGAGCAGCGGGTACATGATACAACAAACGAATCGACAACTAAATACCCAGGCAGTATGCCGAAGATCAGAAAAGTGGACAGCTACATAATGTGTGAATGTAAGTAGATGGTGATAAATACGTTACGTTAAGTTTGTTACGTTAAGTTTGAAGAGCAAAGTGATAATATTTGAGACGAGCGACGAATGAACCAACCGGTTGGCGCGAGAGCAGAGCGAGAGTGGGGAGAATGCCACGTTGCCGAGACTGTAATCGACTATGTTCTAAATATAAATTGAAGTTACGAATACAGAAACTGATTATAGGAAAATCAGGATCGATGAGTTACAAGAGAAATATGAAGACGGAAAACAAATTGCAGATGAATCTGGTTAACCAATAACATATTAATAATATGAAAGTATACGAATTAATAACGTTCTGGAATGTTCCGGCGGCAAATATGACGCGGGAATACTATAACTGCTGAGATGGGTAAAACGCTGCAAAATAAAGATAAGCCGAAGCACCACATGACTTTCCATCCCAGAGCGGAGCGCACAGAACACATGAGAAAAAAAAACATCACACTAATAATACATGAAGTCAGGCCGGCGTCGAAATTTCACGACGCGGCCGAAGCGCGTCCGTACCACCGGCTCCGGCGACTGCCCTGACACTGCAGGTCGGCTCGGACCATCACCACTGGGAGGGGTCACTGTCACTGGGTCAGTCGCCACATCACTGTCACTGGGCAGCCGCGAATCGCCGCGACACGACGGCAGCAGCGGCTGGTCGCCGTGACACGGCAGCTGTGGGTCAGGCGCCCCAGCAGCCGGAGACGCGGCGAGATGCGGCGGGTCGCCGCGACACAACAGCTGTGGGTCAGGCGCCCCAGCAGCCGGAGACGCGGCGAGATGCGGCGGGTCGCCGCGACACAGCAGCTGTGGGTCAGGCGCCCCAGCAGCCGCATACGCGGCGAGATGCGGCGGGTCGCCGCGAGAGGGCGGCCGGCAGTCGCCGCCAGAGGTCGGCTCCGGCGGCGCCCCAGCGCCCGGAGACCCGCGCTCAGTAGGCGGAGGTGTCCGGCGCGCTCGCTCCTCCTCAGGTCTCGACACTGAGGTCGCGGGGTATTGCGCTCCCCTGGAACAGTCCTGGTCAAGGGGCACGGGCATACATACCGGCTTCAGGCGGTCAATACTGACAGTGTCGTGATCACCTGAAGGAAGCTCCAAAACAAAAAAACTTCTGAGTCCGACGGACAACCTTCAGGGGCCCGCGGTAAGGGGCCTCCAGGGGGCGGCGTACGCGGTCAACGCGCAACCACACATGAGTACAGGTGGTCAGGTCGGCGGGAACGAAAGATGATGGTACACTGGCATGATGATGACCGCGCGATAGGGAAACAAAATCAATCTCCGACATGTGGTGAGCCAGCTCGCGGGTGAACTTCTTCCCAGAAGTGCCGCTTGTCCGTGCGGCAGAACACTGCGGGAACAGCAGCTGTGTTCCCGTGACGGCTGCAAACGGGGAAAAACCAGACTCGTTCGGCATGGCGCGAATGCCAAGCAGAACGACAGGCAGTGCGCGCAGCCACTCCTGTTTGCGAGAACGAATAGCTGCCTTCAGTGTACGATTAAATCTTTCAACCATGCCGTTACATGTAGGGTGATAAGATGTGGTTCGCAGGCGATGAAATCCAACCATTGCTGACAAATGTTGAAATAGCTCTGATTCAAACTGAGCACCCCTGTCAGTGACCACATACAGGTGAACTCCAAATCTCGAGACCCATATCTCCAAAAACGCGGAAGCGACACTTTCTGCAGTAATACTAACTAAGGGCCTAGCTTCTACCCAGCGGGTGGCACGATCGATGCAGGTTAACAAATAACGAAATGGAGAAGTGAACGGTTGACGATGAGGTACAGACGGGGGTAGGGGTCCAACGATATCAATGTGTACCGTTTCAAAACGCGCAGAAGGTACGTCAAATGATCCCGGAGCGGACCTCGTGTGGCGGTGGACTTTTGCCTCCTGGCAAGACAGACACTCACGCACCCAGTAATGAATATCCCTGCGTATAGAAGGCAAAAGTACCGAGAAGTCAACAAGCGAGTTGTGGCTTTACGACCGGGGTGAGACAGGTTGTGAAACCTACCGAAGACTGAGCGGCAGCACGCCTCAGGTACGAACGGCCGCGGCTGAGGGGTCGTCATGTCACAGAGGACCGTCACACCATCTGCGAGGGACACTGGCTCGAGGGAGTCTCGCAGACGGGAGGTCTCCTCATCCTGCTCCTGCTGTTCTGCGATAAAGTGGAGGTCACACGAGTCGAGGGACACAGCGAGGACAGGGCGACTGAGACAGTCGGCGACAACGTTATCACGGCCACGGATGTACCGCACATCCATGACATACTCGGTAATCACCGACCAGTGGCGCTGCTGGCGATCAGACTTCGCCACGTGTGGACTGCGAAACGCACTCACTAGGGGTTTGTGATCGGTGAGGAGAGTGACTCGCCGACCCTCGATGACGTCACGGAAGTGTAACGTGGCCAGGTAAGCTGCGAGGAGCTCTCTGTCGTAGGCCGCGTATCTCTGCTGTGGCTGGCTGAGTTTCCTGGAGAAAAATCCGACAGGAATCGACTCTCCATCGACGATCTGGTGAATGACGGCTCCGACAGCGACCTGTGAGGCATCGGTCACCAACTCATACACATGGCACTGTGGTAGTGGGTGAGGCAGCGGACAGGCCCCGGCCAGCGCTGCCTTACTGTCGCTGAACGCTTGGGACTGCTGCTCGTCCCAAAGCAGCTCCTTACTCTTTGGGTTCAGACGAATCAGTTCAGTGAGGGGGTACACTACATCAGCGAAGCGAGGGATCATGCGCCGGTAGAAACCGAGGAGGCCGAGATAGCGGCGCAGAGCCGCTGAGTCAGGGGGTCTGGGCAAATCAATAACCTCCGCTACTCTGGCCTGGGGAGGACTGAGCCCCCTCTCGGACACCTGGTGCCCGAGGAACACTAGTGACGTTTGCATGAACTCACACTTGTTGAGGGAGATCCGGAGTTTGTGCTCAGCCAGCTTGCTGAACACAAGTCGCAGGTCAGCGACGTGCTGCGCCTCGTTCTCGGAAAACACCAGAATGTCATCCAGATAGATGAACACGCAGGGGACATCTCTGAAGATTCCATCCATCACACGCTGGAACGTGGCGCCAGAGTTGCGCAGACCTAGGGGCATGAACACGTGCTCGAACAGCCCAAAAGGCGTGGTGATTGCGGTTTTCTCCACATCAGCAGGGTTCATGGGGATTTGGTGGTAGGCTCGAAGCAGGTCCACTTTGCTGAAACAAGTCATACCATACAGTTTGGTGGACAGACTCTGGATGCGGGGGAGAGGATATCGATCTGGGCTGGTCACTGCGTTCAGAGCACGATAGTCACCAGTGACTCTCCACTCACCGGGGTCACGTTTGGGAACCAAGTGGATCGGGGAGGCCCAGGGAGATCTGGACGGGCGAATGACTCCTGTCTTCAACAGAACATCAAACGACTGTTTGGCAGCCTGCAGCTTGTCAGGTGGAAGCCGCCGCGGACTAGCAAAGGTCGGCGGGGTGCTACCAGTGTCGATGCTGTGGGTAGAGGTGAGAGATGAGTCATTGAACATGTTACCTGGTTGGCACGGTTCCAAAACAGAAGAGTGATCACGCAGGATAGGTTGCACTATCTCGGGAAGAGCAGAGAGGTCGTTGACCACCAGGTTGACCGCAGGTTCGGTCGTCTGGACTCCAAGAACAGAGAGGGATGTGGTTGCATCTCGGAGAACCTGTGCACCACAGTCGACAATCAACGAATGGTATGACAGGAAGTCGTTACCCAGCAGTGGCTCTGTCACCTCAGCGATAACAAACGTCCACGTGAACTGGCGTCTCAGGTCAGGAAGGACAACATCAAGAGCAGCCTCTCCGTTCACACGAAGCTGCTGGCCACTAGCGGTAGTGATGGAGACGGCAGTGGGCTGGATCAGGATACCATTCACACACTCCTGTGGGATCAGTGAAACCCCAGCACCTGTGTCGACAACAAATATCAGTGGCCGTGAACCAGCCTGGGCTGCAACCCGAAAAAGTGGCAGGCCAAGGGCTGCATTAACGGCCTGCCCCTCAAGTTTCCCTGAGGTGAGGGTGGTTCGCGAGCAGGTGAGGCCGAGCGCGACGAGGGCTGCACTCTGAGGTTAGCAGACCTGGATGGCCACTGACACCATGGTTTACACGTACGAGCATGTGCGCCGAAGAACACGTGAGCACGACACACTTTGGGTCTCTGTCCTTCGTGAAACGGTGTCAGACCTTGGACCGCACCAGACGCGCCAGCTTCACGAACCTGAGCGGGGTACCTGGGGAAGCTCGACTGTTGTTGCCTCAACTGTAGAGAAGCGAAGTGACACGGCAGGGAGTCATGAGCTGGGAAGCATCGCTGGGGAGCTTCGCAGGTGTGACAGGGCTGAGACTGGCGGGGAAACTGGTGCTGACTCGCACCAGAGCCGCACTGAGGTTCACCTTCGTTAACAACGTTCACCGCCGTGAGAGTCCCCTGGACAAGAGGGACCAGTTCGTCAGCGAGCTTCCCCAACTGCGAGAGAGTGAGCTCGCGCTGCGAGGCCAGCACCGGAGCGATGCTGGTCGGGAGGGACTGAACGAATTTGTGACGAATCAGGTCATCTCCGACACCAACCTTATCCGCCACTTCACGGAGCTCGCAGAGGAACAGAGATGGGCGTCCCGTCAACCGAGTCTTACTGATAAGACGCTCAAACAGTTCAGGTTTGGTTTTCTCATACATGTCGGTCACGACCTGCTGCAGTTCCTGGAAGTTCCTGCTAGTCAGGGTGACCTGAGGGATGTGAGCGATGGTGTCAGGCGGGAGGGCTGACAGCACATGGTAGAACTTGGTTGCTTCCGAAGTGATTCCGGCAATGTGAAATTGGGCGTCCATGACCGCAAACCAGCCCTGGACAGCAGTTTCCATGAAAGCAGGGGGCTTGACACTGACACGATGAACAGGGGCTTCACTAACAGAATCCATAACTGCAATGTTGGGTTCGTCAGGCATAGTAATGACAAAGTATTCAAATAAATGTTCAGTAATGTTAGTATATATCAATGTTTAACTGTTAAATTATCATATGTTCACACAAAATATTCACCAGACAATACACATTCAATGGGAATCGGAGCGACCGAGCGGAACGGAGCAAAACCAGTGAAGCAGAATCAGTCAGGTGTGAAATCAGTCAGCTGACGGCGGGGCGGGCGACAAGGCGTGCCACCTCTATTATAAAGAGGACTCGAACCATAGAAGAGGGCAAACAAATATCTCACCAAGACCGAAGGTGGAATGAACATTGTTGCCACGTTGAAGAAAGCGTGTTCAAATTAAGTTGGAAGATAGTCAGAATCATGATCACGTCGGGCGCACCAAAACTGTGGGGTGAGAAGCATTGGAGGAAGAAAACCGAGTTGATGCACGCCCACAGTTGTATTAATTCCAGGTATCAAAACCCAAGAACAGAACAAATGAGTCATGCCCGAGCGAGAGCAGCGGGTACATGATACAACAAACGAATCGACAACTAAATACCCAGGCAGTATGCCGAAGATCAGAAAAGTGGACAGCTACATAATGTGTGAATGTAAGTAGATGGTGATAAATATGTTACGTTAAGTTTGAAGAGCAAAGTAATAATATTTGAGACGAGCGACGAATGAACCAACCGGTTGGCGCGAGAGCAGAGCGAGAGTGGGGAGAATTCCACGTTGCCGAGACTGTAATCGACTATGTTCTAAATATAAATTGAAGTTACGAATACAGAAACTGATTATAGGAAAATCAGGTACGATGAGTTACAAGAGAAATATGAAGACGGAAAAGAAATTGCAGATGAATCTGGTTAACCAATAACATATTAATAATATGAAAGTATACGGATTAATAACGTTCTGGAATGTTCCGGCGACAAATATGACGCGGAAATACTATAACTGCTGAGATGGGTAAAACGCTGCAAAATAAAGATAAGCCAAAGCACCACAGGTTAACCCGCGCACTGCAGGAGCTTTGCGCCGAACACGAACTGCAGGGGGGATGATTTCCGCCCCCCCCCCCTGATATCTCGAAAACTACGCTAAATAGCGAGAAGCGGAAAAGAGTATTTAATAGCTTGATACATGTTCTATCGAAAATATTTCAGTGTTCTTTTAGGTCAGGTCAAAATTGAGGTCACCAGAGGTCATCAAAGGTTAAATTTTTCCATTTTTTCCTGTTTTAGGACATCGCTCCAGAAATTCCCATATATCTCAGAAACGATGCTAGTTAGAAACAAACGGAAAAAAACAAACGCCAGCCAGTGAAATTTCTAATCGATAAAGTGTCCTCAGATTTGATCTCAGGTCATTATTTGAGGCTCCAAAGATCAAAAAGAAAAAAAGTGTTTTGTTTTATAAATAGTTGTTTGCTATTAACTTTTTACTTAATAAAGATAACGGAAAACTGTTTACGCCATTGTGTTTATCTTATCAAGGCGCTTTGAAAGATATACATGGTGACCTTGTTAAGTCAACTTAACAATTTTACCTCAGGTCAAGGTCAAGTGGTGACCCAAGTAGGGCATGTTTCATATGGGAACACGTATCTCGACGAGACAAGCACCTTTATGTCTGTTTTACTTATCTATCTTCATTATGTCGGGAGTTATTGACAAAAAAGTGATGGTGACCTCGCATGACCTCAAATGACCCAATAGGGGTCACTTAACAAAAATATCCTATAATAACATGATCCAGAAGTAATTGGACTAATATCATGCATATCCTTGAAATAGGAAGCATTTGTATATATCCTTATTGACTTATGGGGAGGTTACGAAATTGACCTGACCTTAAGTCACCGATATCAAAATTCCGAGATCAAGGAATTGTAAGTACTTATGCCCTCATGACATCCTGTAAGTTTCAAACTGATCGGTGAAAAACTCTGGCTTTGGCACAACTGCAAACATTTTTGGAGGTCAAGTCACTTGACCTGGTCTGGTGACCTGACCTGAGATGACCCGATGTTATTTTTCTTCTTTAAAGTGTGCACAATTGATATCCTAACAGGTGTGCCAAAACCCGGCGGCGCTGCGCGCCGCCGTTTTTCGCTATCTTTGAAAAACCTGAGGGGGGCGGAAATCCCCCCCCCCCTGCAGTGCGCGGGTTAATAAGAACCTTGCTAAAATCACCTTGAGGAGGTGAGCTGTTACTTGTAGTATGCACTCCCGACTCCCGTCGATGTTGGAAAAACTTCTGGGGACGTCCAGATACGCCTGAAGACAGGTACAGGAACAGTTTATCCGTCACGTCGCAAAGCACAAATGGGATTGACTCAGTTAGTGCTTAGTTAACCTGAGCGATCTAGGGAAAGAGAGCAACAATCAGACAAACGAAACAATATTTGCTACAGAAAATGATGTGACATCGTCGGATACGAAAACGTCAATGGTGGACTTCCAGTTTAATGCGGAGGTAAAGGAAAACACGTTAAACGAGAATCTTTAGACTACTTGCTCATTCATGCGTTACTGTAAACCCAAAAACAACGCAAAATTTAAGAAACAGTTCATTTAGACAGAAAGAATGGTGAGGTGAATTGATGTCGTAATACTATTTGCTGCTATGATGTTAATGAGTTAAATAGTATATTTATTTGTATTTTATGTTTCTTCCAGGTTGGCTTATATGAATAGAAATTCGCATAAGAGATAGCTAAAGAAGTTTTCCTTCTATTTTGTTTTGTAATCACAGGCAAAATAAACTAAACTACATAATAGCCATTTTCACGAAGGATTATTGCGCTGAAAGATTCTGAAAAGTTTCTTATTTTTTGTTAACAAGTTTTGGTATTCTTTTGGTCTTAGTTCGATGATCCATTCCTTAACTACATAACTTTTACATGCGATGTTTGGTTTTAAATGTCCCTCAGAATTTTGTAATCTGTTTGTAAGAATATAATATGTTGACAAAATGCGGTTTGGTGTAATTAGCAAGATAAGTATTGATAGGTCATTTGTGATGCCAGATCTGCACCGACTGAAACTTGTCAAACTTCAGAACGATTCAGAAACTATCTGTAGCGTGTGACGCAATTGGACAAAATGGACTCGCCCAATCCGCCCAATCCGGCGGCCGGCCAGTTCGGCTTGGCTTTGTCTATGTGTGTGCGGCACGCAGGGCGGAAGCGGCGGCGAATCTATGTTGGCACATCACTGCGCATGCGCAGACAGACCTGTGATATATGACGCTGCCATATTTAGTAACTAGTATAACGTTATGCTAAGCTGAACGAATGGACTCTACGACGCATACGTTCTTAAAAACGGCCAATTTTGTATCATAAACTATGACGCTCAATACATGTTTCCATAACTATTAAATCGTGATAATATCGCCTAAATCAGTAATTTATGTCTTGGAATGTATAATATACTAATACTTGTATACCTGAAGCGAGATTAAAAGGTATACAACCAAACATATCAGCTATGCTTAATTCATTCAAACTAGAGGCTCAAAAAGAGTGTTATGGTGCCAAAGCAAGGAACTGTTAGCAAAGTTCGAAAACAAATGGGGAAATTTAAAGAAGATACTCAGCTAAGGTAACCGCGTAAAATGATTGTTTAAAAAACATGTTTAGCTTGCGAGTGCAATGCGCGCCACACACCCTCCCGCATCTCACTTACGCACACGTACATGCACAAGCACACACACACACACACACACGTACATGCACAAGCACACACACACACACACACACGCACACACACACACACACCACACACACACACACACACACACACACACACACACACACCACACACACCCGCACACACCCACACACACCACACCACCACACACACCCACACACACCCACACCCACCCACCCACACCCACCCACACCCACCCACACCACCCCACACCCACCCCACACCCACCCCACCACCCACACCCCACCACACCACCCACACCCCACACCCACCCACCCCACCCACCACCCACCCACCCCACCCCACCCCCCCACCCCCCCACACCACACCACCCACCCCCCCCACCCCCACCCCCCACCCCACCCACACCCCCCCACACCCCACCCCACACCCACCCACACCCACCTCCACACCCACCCACCCACCACCCACCCCCACACCCACCCCACCCACACCCCACCCCACCCCCCACCCCACCCACCCACCCCACCCACACTCCACCCCCCACCCTCCCACCCCACCCACCCACCCCCCACCCACACCCCACCCACACCCACCACACCCCCCCCCCCCCCCCACACCCCACCCCCCCCCCCCCCCCCCCCCCCCCCCCCCCCCCCCCCCCCCCACCCCCCCCCCCCCCCCCCACCCCCCCCCCCCCCCCCCCCCCCCCCCCCCCACCCCACCCCCCCCCCCCCCCCCCCCCCCCCCCCCCCCCCCCCCCCCCCCCCCCCCCCCCCACCCCCCCCACCCCCCCCCCCCCCCCCCCCCCCCCCCCCCCCCCCCCCCCCCCCCCCCCCCCCCCCCCCCCCCCCCCCCCCCCCCCCCCACCCCCCCCCCCCCCCCCCCCCCCCCCCCCCCCCCCCCCCCCCCCCCCCCCCCCCCCCCCCCCCCCCCCCCCCACCCCCCCCCCCCCACACCCACCCCCCCACCCCCACCCCCCCCCCCACCCACCCCCCACCCCACCCCCACCCCACCCCCACCCCCCACCCACCCCCACCCCCCCCCCACCCACCCCCACCCCACACCCACCCACACCCACCCACCACCCACCCACCACCCCCCACCCCACACCCCACCCCCCCCACCCACCCACACCCCACCCCCACCCCACCCACACCCACCCACACCCACCCCCACCCACCCCCACCCCCCACACCCACCCCCACCCACCCACACCCACCCACACCCACCCCCACCCACCCACACCACCCACACCCCCCCCACCCACACCCCACCCCACCCACCCCCACACCCACCCCCACCCACACCCCACCCACACCCCCACCCACACCCCCCACACCCCACCCCCACCCCACCCCCACCCCACACCCACCCCACACCCACCCACACCCACCCACACCCACCCACCCACCCCCACCCCACCACACCCCCACCCACACCACCCCACACCCACCCCCACACCACCCCCACACCCACCCCCACCCACCCACCCACCCACCCCACACCCACCCACACCCACCACACCACCACCACCCCCCACACCCCCCACACCCCCACCACAACCCCCCACACACACCCCCCCCCCCACCCCCCCCCCCACCCCCCCCCCCCCCCCCCCCACCCCCCCCCCCCCCCCCCCCCCCCCCACCCACCCCACCCACACCCCACCCACCCACACCCCCACCCACCCACCCACACCCCCCACCCACACCCACACCCACACCACAACCCACCCCCCACACCCACACACACCCCCACCCACCCACACACCCACACCCACCACACACCCCCACCACCCCCCCACCCCCACACCCACACCACCCACACACCCCCCCACCCCCACACACCACACACCCCACCCCACCCCCCACACACCCCCACACCCCCCACACCCACCCACACCACCCCACACACCACACACACCCACACACCACACACACCACACCCACACACCCACACACACCCACACACCCCACACCACCCCACACACCCACCCCACACCCACACCCACACCCACACCCACACCCACACCCACCCCCACACCCCACACACCCACAACCCACACACCCCACACACCCACACACCACCCACACACCCACCCACCCACACACCCACACACCCCACACACCCACCACACCCCAACACCCACACACCCACACACCCACCCACACCCACACACCCACACCCCACACACCCACACACACCCACACCACCCACACACCCACACCCCACCCACACCCACCCCCCACACCCACCCACACACCCACACACACCCCACCCACCCACACACCCACACCCACACACACCCACACCCACCACACCCCCACCCACACCCACACCCACACACCCACACCCACACCCACACACCACACCCACACACCACACCCACACCCACACCCACACCCACCCACACACCCCACCCACACCCACACACCCACACCCACACACACCCACCCACACACCCACCCACACCCACAACCCACACACCCACCCACACACCACACCCACACACCCACCACACCCACACACACACACCCACACACCCACACACCCACCAACACACCACCACACACCACACCACCCACCCACACACCACACACACACACCCACACCACCACCCACACACCCACCCACACACCACCCACACACCCACCCACAACCCACCCACACACCCACACACCCACACCCACACCCACACACCCACCACACCCACACACCCACACAGCCCACCCACACACCCACAACCCACACACCACACACCCACCACACACACCCACACACCCACAAACCCCACCACACCCACACCCACACACCCACCCACACACCCACACCCACACCCACACCCACACCCACACCCACACCCACACCCACACCCACACCCACACACCCCACACCCACACCAAACCCCACACCCACACCCACACCCACACCCACACCCACACCACACCCACACACCCACACACCCAACCACCCACCACACCCACACCCACACACCACCCACACCCACACCCACAACACACCCACCCACAACACCACCACACACCCACCCACACCACAACCACACCCACACCCACACCCACACCCCACCCACACACCCCACACACACACCCACCCACACACCCACCCACACCACACCCACACCCCACACCCACACCCACACCACACACCCACACACCACACCCACACACCCACCCACACACCCACACACACCACACCACACCACACCCACACCCACACACCACACCCAGCACCACCCACCCACACCATCACACCCACACACACACCCACACAACCACACACCCACACACCCACCCACACACCCACACCCACACCACCCACACACCCACACACCCACACCCACACCCACCCACACACCCACACCACCCCCACCCACACA
>JAXIVJ010014486.1:0-30000 GCA_036785665.1 Chirona hameri | reverse complement strand
TATTCTATAACTTATGAAGAATGTTCTGTGGTAGTTGTACGGCGGTCAAAAGAAGAGCAGAAAATGACTGAGAACAATACTTGTAGTTAGCAATATTATGTCTCCTGGGCATTTTGTTGCCGATGTCTTTCTGTCTCCCACTCCAGTGGCCAAGTAAGCAGTTTTTTCACCTCTGGCAGCTCCATCACAGCCGTGCCCGCGGCGGTGGCGCGCGTCAACCGCTCGGACACGGCGCTACGCGGGCGAAACATGGCCCGCAACGAGTCAGGGGCAGATGAAACGTGTAGAGCGCGATGCACATTCACTGCATCACGTCGCGCGACCACGTCCTTGATACTGGGCCAGCCGAGCGCGCCGAGGGCGGGAGTGACATGGTCATACCGACGGAGGCCAGCTATCAATGGCGCTGCAAAATTAATGACTTTTTGCAGTCGGTCCAGGCGGCAGTTATGAGCACCACCCCATACTGAAGAGCAGTACTGGAGATGGGGGAAGACATGAGCCTGGACTAGGATTTTTAGGATTTCAGGTGATAGGTGAGGACGGATTTTGTAGAGGGATATGAGGATTGCGTTGGTTCGACGGATAATGGATGATATGTGTGACTCCCAGCTCAAGGTTTGGTCGAGAAGAACGCCTAGCATTTATATGTGTCTTTGGGGTCGAATGTAACTGCCATTTACTTGAATTGCAAATTCTGAAGTTCGGTCAATTGAATTTTGGGTGCCGAGAAGAATGAAGCAGGTCTTGTCTGCATTCATTTTTAGACTGTTTAAGCTAAACCAGTGTTGAAGATTTAGTATGTTCTCCTCGGCCCGGGACTTCAGCACTTGGAGATCATTGGAATTGGAAGGTGCTGAGTCCAGGATTTGTGTGTCATCCGCGTAGGATAGCAGGCGACCATGGGGTAGGGAACAGGACAGGTCATTTACGAAGATTAGGAAGAGGATTAGGCCCACGATGGATCCCTGTGGGACCCCGTGGGAGAGGGGAAGCGCCGCTGTGGAGCCTCCGCGGACGAGTTGAGAGCGGCCGGAGAGGTAGCTGCTGAACCAGCAGGATGAGATGCCGTACCACCCGCGCTTGTTCAGAAGCATCGAGTGGTCGATGCTGTCGAACGCCCTGCTCAAGTCAATCGTTGTCAGTGACGCGACGTCACCAGCATCGACCTTCCGAGCCGCCCATTCGACAACATCGAGGAGGACATCTTCGGTAGAATGGGATGGGCGGTACACATATTGGAAGGGGGAGAGGATGTGGTTAGTGATTAGGTAGGAACTGAGCTGTGAGCACACTACTTTTTCGAGAATTTTAGACAAGGCTGGGAGGATTGAGATTGGACGAAAGTTGCCGGGAACATGAGGGTCGCCAGACTTGTGAATAAACTCCAATCTCCAATCAGATATCCAATCAATCTCCAGACTCCAATCAGATTCCTCCATTTGGTCACATGACCTCTTGCCACCCACCTGGTGTTATAGATAACATAACACCGCTCAAAACAAAGGGAAGGTGGGAAACTGGAAACTGGTAACCCCAACATACGGCCAGTGGTCCAAATGAGGTAATGAGGCTCCTGGCAACTGGTAACTGAGTTTCATACACATTTTGGCTGTTGGTAAAGAGCATAAATATTTTAAATCATTAACATTAAATGATAAGAATCATCGAAATAACTAATCACAACAAATCAATAAAATTAACTGAAATAAGATTAACTGAACTGAACACTACTGATCTGACTGATCACTACTGATAACTGATCACTTCAGAAATCCCCTATAGACAGGTGAGCACTTACCGAGCATTTGTATGACGGCTCTCCTAGCTGCCAGCACTCCTGAAGAGTTCCTTCCTCGGAGGCTGGCGCGGGCCACGCTGCGCCGCAGATGTCTCCTCAGCCTGAGTCCGATTCTGATGTAGAGCAGGGTGATCACCAGCATCGGCACGAAGAAGAAGAGCACCGTGGACGCCAGGAACACGTGCGGGAACACTTGGCGCACCACGTTGCACTCGGCCGTGTCGGGGAGCGCCTTGCCGTTCTCGTCGAGTTCGAAAAGGATCCCGAACTGAAGGGCCGGGAATAGCGCGCAAACCAGCGCGATCGCCCATATAAGGATGATCGACCTCACCGCTCGAGATAAACCAGAGAACGTGTGCTGAAGAAGAGGATGACAGATCGCCAGATATCTCTCCACCGTGAAGGAGACGATCGTGAGGATGGACGCGTTGGTGGACGTCTCGGCACAGAGTCCGCGCAGCACACAGAACGTCTCTCCGAACACGTACTGGCCATCGGGTCGCCAAAAGGAATACAACTCGAACGGCAACCCCGTCACCAGCAGGAGCAGGTCCGACACGGCCAGGCTGAGCAGGTAGTAGTTGGTGGCGGTGTGCATGTAGCGGTTCTGCACGATCACAATACAGGTAACGGTGTTGCCGAAGGTGCTGATGATGAAGGTGGCGGCGTACAGGACCGTGATGGGGACCACCACGTGAAGAGGGGTCTGCTCCGGTGGTAAGGAGGTGTTAACGGAGGCATTGAGGTCGTAGTAGTCGTCGTAGTTGTAGAAGAGCTCGGAGTCGGTGTCGGAGGCGGTGGTGTTGAAGAGCTCGGAGTCGGTGGTGTTGCGGAATGAAGACATCAGTCTTTTTAGGTGCGATTCGCACAGACGTAAATGACCACCCGTAGGTTATATCGGGTTGTTTCGGATTATTTTAATTGGAAGGTCAAGGTTTCCTAGTTGGGATTGATGGCTGGAATGTTCAGGGATGGAAAGCTGTGTTACACCGTGGCCACAGTGGTTGTCTACAGTTCACTGGTTAGAGCCGCCACTCAACAACAGCACTATCAACTGAAGCTACCAACTGGAACTATAAATTTTACAGCAGTCCACAGTGTCGCGATTGCCGATTGTCAGAACGTTCTCAGAATGCACGGATTGTCCATCCCTAGCGTGACCGAAATCTGACCTCGCGCACTCCGAGATCGAAACAGTCGATATCGCGTGCGGCCTCTAGAACACCTTGGCACTGGACGACCCGAAGTTCGGCTGCCAGTTGACACTGACTGCCGTGGTCTCCTCGGTCAACACTGCTGGCAGCCACTAGTTGTGGTCTCCTCGGTCAACACCGCTGGCAGCCACTAGTTCTGGTCTCGGTCAACACCGCTGGCAGCCACTAGTTATGGTCTCGGTCAACACCGCTGGCAGACACTAGTTCTGGTCTCGGTCAACACTGCTGGCAGCCATTAATTATGGTCTCGGTCAAAACTGCTGGCAGAAGAAGGTCTCTGTCTTACTAACCCGGTGGCACACGGCAATCCTGGATTGGCGCCGGCCGTTTGGGGGACGCTTGAGCAGCTGTTCGCATGCCTTGTCGGGCTGTTTATTCCGGCTCAGTGCCCCTCGGCGACTCCGATGTCTGGATGAATCCGGGAGTATGTTGTTAGAAATAGTTGTTAGTCATGTGAAGAGCCGCGAGAGATCTGAGCAACAACTGGTGATGTGCGACAGCGGTCCTGTAACAGAGAACAGAGACATGCATTCATTATAACGTTCTGGGGTATGACGATATACACCTATAAAATAATAGGCCAACGACTTTAATGATTTATATGGGTATATATGGGATAGTGATCGCTTTTTCCTACAGATGTTATATCTGGTTAGTATAAATATCAAGCAGTAGCCATTGACGTTTCCTATTTGCCAATATCTGATGGAATTTTTAAAGCAAAATAATAACCGAATGTAGCTGGTATTGATCTAAGACATGATACGCCTCCGTGAAGTTAATGTAAATCGCAAACAAATGTATACTCATTAAAAAAGTATTTCGCTCTAACATTAAATGCTCAAAGTTTCGACAGTTATTTTTTGTTTAAGTTTTTGTGTGTTTTTGTATGTTGTGAAAGCATTAGCACTTAGCGATGGTGGCCAGTATGACAAGTAACAAGACTCAATGTTACCTTTGAGTTTAACCTATTTGTAACAGGCCCTGGTTACCCCTATTTGTAACAGGGGTGGGGGGGGGGGGGGGCGCCCCCCCCCCCTCGCCCGGAAATCTCGAGATCTACCAGTCTGATTTTCACAAATCAAACGGTGTTTGATTGCCCTCAACAATATCTACATTTATAAAAATAAAATCCGAATTTATTATAGGGGGCAACAGGGGAGGGCATAAACTACACATTTCAGTGGTGTTTGTGATCCAGCACAGTTGTCATGTTTATCAACCAATTTTAACGCAACTAATGGGGATCGATAGAGATTGAATTGGAAATTGATATATGGCGGTGACTTTGAGAATTCAAAAATCATAGGCGTGTGCAGGTCACTCAATATGGGGTGAAGTAAATGCGTAATTAAACCATTTTTTGATGTTTTTTTTATAAATGAAATGGTCTGCCATTGTGACATTAGTCAAAACAGTTATAAATCATATTTTTTGCCATAGGCGGTACCAGATTAGTGAAAAAAGGAGGTCAATTAGGAACAAAAATATTAACCGCAGGCAAGTTGCTACCCAGCACTATAAATATGTCACTAATCGTAGATAGTTCCTACTTGCATGTTGTACTTCATCATAGGCATATCCAGGATCCAAACTGGGAAGAATCAAGACCTTTTGATAGGCATATTATCCGCTATTATGATACTAACTAGTCAACAGTGACTATTTCATTTACAACTTCAATTCACATTGCTTACCCCCCCTTTTTACCCTACCTGGACTCGCCTATTATCTTATAATCGTCCTTAGAGTACCCGGCGGTGGGTGTGTCATCTGAAAACTGCAGTATGTTATGTCATTGTAGGCCCATGCATCTGAATTTTCTTGCAATAATATGACCCCCTTTCTTCCATTCCTGAGCGCGCCTCTGCCATGAAAAAGGCCTTCATTCCCTCACCCTGCCTCATATGTGCATATATCATTATACACTTACCGTCTATTGCGCCGTTATCGCTGGCATATCATCATCACCATGCCAGTCACCCCCTTTTCATGTGCCTGAACACGCCCCTGCAACTTAATATGTAATGAATTACGCAAATAATGAAGGATAAGCTATCTTGTACATCTTGATAGCAATAAATGCCCCTTGCATCGCTATATTGGCTTCCCACCAAGCATTACATATTTCCTGGAAACCTCCCCCTTTCAAGCCCCTGAAGCCGCCTCTGACATGCAATTTTTATGATATTGCATTAACATCAACTAATTTGCACTTGTTTGAATCACCGTAAGCCGATGTAACTCTTTCATACTTGACGCAGTTAGGAAGAAACTGTGAAGATCGCATTTCCGTATTATTACCAAATGTCGCCGCCGAACCCTCCAAAACCGTGCCCTGGAACCGCCTCTGTTCAGATTAAGGACTACAAATTTTGACTCCATATGTGGAAATATATTTCGGGAAAAGTCCCAAAATTTAATGGGCCTGCTTCCAGCCGTTCTGGAGATATCTGCGAATAAACATGAAGGGGGGGGGGGGGGGGAGGGGGGAATCCCCCCCTGTTACAAATAGGGTTAATAACATTTATTCACAATATGTTAACTATTCATAGTGTTAATTTGTACTATAAGTATAATTCTGTCTTGCAAGCCTTGATATGCCATTTGTGGTAATAACATTGTGAACAGAATCTGATATCGTAAGCCTATGTGTGCCGTGTGTAATAACATTGTGAACAGAACCCGATATCGTAAGCCTATGTGTGCCGTGTGTAATATCATTGTGAACAGAATCTGATATCGTAAGCCTATGTGTGCCGTGTGTAATAACATTGTGAACAGAACCTGATATCGTAAGCCTATGTGTGCCGTGTGTAATATCATTGTGAACAGAATCTGATATCGTAAGCCTATGTGTGCCGTGTGTAATAACATTGTGAACAGAATCTGATATCGTAAGCTTATGTGTGCCGTGTGTAATATCATTGTGAACAGAATCTGATATCGTAAGCCTATGTGTGCCGTGTGTAATATCATTGTGAACAGAATCTGATATCGTAAGCCAATGTGTGCCGTGTGTAATATCATTGTGAACAGAATCTGATATCGTAAGCCTATGTGTGCCGTGTGTAATAACATTGTGAACAGAATCTGATATCGTAAGCCTATGTGTGCCGTGTGTAATAACATTGTGAACATAATCTGATATCGTAAGCCTATGTGTGCCGTGTGTAATATCATTGTGAACAGAATCTGATATCGTAAGCCTATGTGTGCCGTGTGTAATATCATTGTGAACAGAATCTGATATCGAAAGCCTATGTGTGCCGTGTGTAATAACATTGTGAACAGAATCTGATACCGTAAGCCTATGTGTGCCGTGTGTAATATCATTGTGAACAGAATCTGATATCGTAAGCCTATGTGTGCCGTGTGTAATATCATTGTGAACAGAATCTGATATCGTAAGCCTATGTGTGCCGTGTGTAATATCATTGTGAACAGAATCTGATATCGTAAGCCTATGTGTGCCGTGTGTAATATCATTGTGAACAGAATCTGATATCGTAAGCCTATGTGTGCCGTTTGTGCCTGAAGTGACTGATCTTCTTTGCGTGGCTTTTGAGCGAGTTTTGCCATCTCGTTTGGCTTTGGCATATTAACCCTCGCTCGTGCAGCGTCCGATCAGTGCGTGGCCGTGCAGGGGGTACGACCCCCCCCCCCCTTAGCGTTTCGCTCCTAATTGGGCTAGAGCTTCCATTACAAAGAAACGAGCGTGTTGCTTGTCACGAGAGGAAGCCATTGATACCCGATTTTAAGGTCATATGTCATTAGGTGACCTCTGAGGTCACGTTAATGACCCAAAATTCAACCAAATTGTAGATGCGTACAAATTGAATTTAATCGAGCTAGAATTACAAATGAGATATAATTATGCTAAGTGGAACAAATAATTATGTAAAATGGATCCCATATTTGAAATCAGTGTCACAAAATGTCATATAAACTGCTAGAAGCCAAAAAAGTAATATGAGATCATCGGAGGTCAGTGACCTCAGTTGACCTCTAAAGAAGTCAATCGCGGTCACAATCTCAATGGAAACTACAACTGTCACCTGGAAACACCTGTGCATATGCTCCTGAACAACAAACACTATGGAACTGCACAAGTTACAAGGATCAATACTACGGGACGCCAGTTGCGCCAAACATTACCTTGAAACCAGGTCAAAGGTCACGGGTCATGTGACCTACAACTTATAAAAAATCAGAATATGTGTCAAATTGTTCCCAAGTAGGGTACTGACAGTTTCATCGCAATCGGTTTATATTTACGCGAGTTATTCCCGAAAAACCGATGGGGGGGGGGGGGGGGGGGTTGCATCAAAACCCCCGCCCCTGCACTGGCGAGGGTTAACCCCTGTGTCTGGAGCTTATGTCAGCCCGTCACATCAGAGGCAGCCCGTCATACCAGAGAACAATCCGCCGCGCAAAAGCGACAGGCTTTTCAGCGGCTGCAGCTGCTCCTCTGGCGCACCACGACCCGTCATCCAATAAACTCGATACGACCAAGCTTATCATCAAGTCTCGAACCCTGTGGTGACCTCACGTCAATGGAAACTCATGGTGACTGGCTGAAGGAATGGCTGAACTCATGGTGACATTCCTGGAGGCTGGGGAATTGGGGGAGAGTTTTCCGAATACTTGCGACGATGAGAAGCAGACTCGTTGACAGAGTCGCGTTCAATACCAAGCTTCCATGAATCATTAATTGCATTATCCATCAGTGTCTCTGATGTCGTTGCTGTGATGACAAAGATTATGTTGTCATAGCACATTGTTAATAATCCAGGTGCAATTTGTGTTCAGTGACCCCTACAGGGTCAGCCGAGGTCATATGAGGTCACCAACACTTGTTTGTCAATAACTCTCGACAGAATGAAGATAGATAAGTGAAACCAGCACAGATGTGTTTGTCTCATCGAAACACGTCTCCCAATATGCAACATGACGCACTTGGGTATCCACGTGACCTTGACCTGAGGTCATATTTATATGTTGATCTAACCTGGTCAACATGAATACGTGTCGAAGCGCCTTGACGAGACAATCACGATGGCGTCCAAATTATTGCTTGATCTTTATAACGTAAAAAGTTATTTTCCAAAACAGTTTTGCCAAAAAGTAGCTTTTTGACCTTTGATTTTGACCTAAGGTCATTGAGCTGAGATAAAATTTGACGACACCAGTGGCGATTGCATTTTTTAAAGATATTTCGATTGCTGTCTTCGTTTGTTCCTAGCTATTCCTAACTAGTTCCCGAGATATTTTGGGGTTTCTGGAGCTAAGTCCTAAAACTGGAAACTCTGACCTTTTGATGACTTCTGGTGACCTCAATATTGACCTGAGCCCAAACATGACCGAAGCAACTCCCTGTTGAGAGTTTTTGAACGCCATTTGCGAGTATTTCTAGTCCTTTTAGTTTTCAAGTTAGTGGGGTGTCATTTTGACCTCCACCAGTGCGAAGTCTCAGAGGCCCACCGGGGTGCGGTTAATAGCATGTCGGATTTACACTACATACATAGCTAAATGTCACGACTTAAAGTCAACACGTCTTGCACGTAGTTTCAGATCAAATCAGAGCCGTAAAGTACGTATACTGTCAAATGCTTATGCAAAATGCGTATTTAAATGGATTATAACATTTGTGGGCCTTCTGTCCGATTCATCATTACCATGGTGCACTGTATATCTGTCCGATTCATCATTACCATGGTGCACTGTATATCTGTCCGATTCATCATTACCATGGTGCACTGCATATCTGTCCGATTCATCATTACCATGGTGCACTGTATATCTGTCCGATTCATCATTACCATGGTGCACTGTATATCTGTCCGATTCATCATTACCATGGTGCACTGTATATCTGTCCGATTCATCATTACCATGGTGCACTGTATATCTGTCCGATTCAGCATTACCATGGTGCACTGTATATCTGTCCGATTCATCATTACCATGGTGCACTGTATATCTGTCCGATTCATCATTACCATGGTGCACTGTATATCTGTCCGATTCATCATTACCATGGTGCACTGTATATCTGTCCGATTCATCATTACCATGGTGCACTGTATATCTGTCCGATTCATCATTACCATGGTGCACTGTATATCTGTCCGATTCATCATTACCATGGTGCACTGTATATCTGTCCGATTCATCATTACCATGGTGCACTGTATATCTGTCCGATTCATCATTACCATGGTGCACTGTATATCTGTCCGATTCATCATTACTATGGTGCACTGTATATCTGTCCGATTCATCATTACCATGGTGCACTGTATATCTGTCCGATTCATCATTACCATGGTGCACTGTATATCTGTCCGATTCATCATTACCATGGTGCACTGTATATCTGTCCGATTCATCATTACCATGGTGCACTGTATATCTGTCCGATTCATCATTACCATGGTGCACTGTATACCTGTCCGATTCATCATTACCATGGTGCACTGTATACCTGTATGACGGTGCAATACAGGTCATTATAGCGAGGCCTGGAGCAGATTCTGCCAGTCAGCTCAAATCCGAAGGTGATGCTGCGCCGGACAGCTGGCGTGCTCTGTGGGTCTGTATACCGTCCAGGGGCGTCTGTCTGGCAGACTGAGGCGATCTGTCTGGCAGACGGAAGCGATCTGTCTGGCAGACGGAGGCGAACTGTCTGGCAGACGGAGGCGATTCACTGCTCTGTGGGTCTGTATACCGTCCAGGGGCGTCTGTCTGGCAGACGGAGGTGGCCATGTCGGCGGCGATTCACTAAACACGGGAGAGGAACGCAACTAATCACCAATCATCTACGACTCAGACTGCGTGTTTTGAGTCTGTTTCCCCAGTCGTTTGCTGATCAGCTACTTAAAGTCAGCATATTTTGGATGATCACAAGCGGTGGTGGGATTTATCAAGCTCGCAATCCAGGTAAAGAAATATAATGTTTATGGATAGCAATAACGGTTTTGGCATTGGTAGGTGGCAAGGGCGTCGACACCTTCCCAAGGTTGGGTAGACGGAGACATTATTAACCCTATTTGTAACAGGCTCCTGGCTACACCCCTATTTGTAACAGGGGGGGGGGGCGGATTCCGCCCCCCCGGAGATCTCGAGATCTACCCGTCCGATTGTCAAAAATGAAACGGTGTTTGGTTCCCCTCAACACGATCTACATTTATAAATAATAAACAAATCAAAATTTTGGATAGGGGGGCAACAGGGGGGCAAAAACGAAAAATTTTAGTGGTATTTTTATTCAACATAGCTTTCATGTTTATCGACCGATTTTAACACAACTAATAGGAATCGATAAAGATTGAATCGGAAATTGATATATGACGGTGACGTTTGAAAATTCAAAAAACATAGGCGTGTGCAGGTCACTCAATATGGGGGTGAAGTAAATGCGTAATAAAACCATTTTTTGATGTCGTTTTTTGATAAATGAAATGGTATGTGATTGAGACATTAGAAAAAAAGTTATAAATCATATTTTTTTGCCATAGGCGGTACCAGGTTAGTGAAAAGGGGGGGTAAAATTGGGAAAAATATTAACCGCAGACAAGTTGCTACCCAGCACTATAAATATGTTACTGATCATAGATAGTTCCTTTTTGCATGTTGTACTTCATCATAGGCGTATCCAGGATCCAAACTAGGGCGGCGCAAGACCTTCTGATAAGTATATTATCCGCTATTATGATACTAACTAGTCAACAGTGACTATTTCACTTACAACTTCAATTAATATTGCTTACCCCCCTTTTTACCCTACCTGGACTCGCCTATTATCTTATAATCGTTCGTAGAGTAGCCTGTGGTGCGTGTTTCATCCGAAAACTGCAGTATGTTATGTCATTGTACGCCCATGCCTCTTAGTTTCCTTGCAATAATATGACTCCCTTTCTTCCATTCCTGAGCGCGCCTCTGCAAAAAATGACCTTATTCCCTTTTCTGGTCTCATATGTGCATATATTGTTATAAGCCAAACGTATATTGCGCCGTTATCGCTGGCATATCGTCATCACCATGCCAGTCACCCCCCTTTTCATGTTCCTGAACACGCCCCTGAAACTCTATATGTAATAAATTATGCAAATAATGGAAGCAGAAGCTATCTTTTACATCTTGATCGCTATAAATGCCCCTTACATTGTTCTATTGGCTTCCCGCCAAGCATTGAATACTTCCTGGAAACCCCCCTTTTTCAAGCCCCTGAAACCGCCTCAGCCATGTAATTTTGTATGATATTTCATTAACATCATCTAATTTGCACTTTTTGCAATCACGGTAAACCGATTTAACTCCTTCATACTTGATGCAGTTAGGAAGAAACCGTGAAGATCGCATTTCCGTATTTTCGCCAAATGTCGCCTCCGAACCCACCCAAAACTGTGCCCTGGAACCGCCTCTGTTCAAGTTAAGAATTCAAAATTTTGACTCCAAATCCAGAGTTCAATTCTATGAAAAGTCCCAAAATTTCATGGGCCTGCTCCCAGCCGTTCTGGAGATATCTGCGAAAAACATGAGGGGGGGGGGGCGGAATCCGCCCCCCCCCCCCCCCTGTTACAAATAGGGTTAAGTCGAATATTTCCACAGGGGTGGTAAAAGTGCTTTGAGTGGCCCCGACCAAAAGTGGCACATACACAATAACCCCAGCTAAGCTGCGGTCCTTTTTGTCTGTATTCCCGGCTAAACTGGTACGACACGATTGGCGCATGGTGTCTGTCGCTAGCGCCACCTGCCGCCACGGGTTACGACACTGGTACTATTGGCAATAGGTGGCGCGCCACACCAGTCATTGGATCGTCAGAATCTGGAAAACCAAGTCCTAGGATGGCTTTGGAGCTGGAGTGCGGAGTGGAAAATTCTGCCTACAAATAAGCATAAAGATGAGAAAATTCACCCCAAAAACACATGTGCTTGACTTTATAAATTCCTAATTACTTGTTCATCAGAATATGATATTACCTATGCCAATAATTCTTGCCTGTCTTTTCCCCCACAGGCTGTTCTTGTCATTACATCCATAAAACAGAATCAGGATTTCAATATACAATACATTTTAAATTAAGGAGTGAGAAGTTCACAGTAAAACTCAGGAAAAAGAGTAGAAAATAGTATCCGAAGTGTGTCATTTTCCAACAAAATGTATAAATCCTAGGGCACTGTCTGGAAAGAATCACCACATTGTTCACATTCATACAGCCTCAATGTTTTGGCCAAACATAGAAAGAATCACCACATTGTTCACATTCATACAGCCTCAATGTTTTGGCCAAACATTATGTTGTGACATTTATATTCACTGTGTGTCAGTCTCGCATTTCTCGTCTCACAAATCCACACATATTGGAACAAATCCAAGCATACCTATTACTTGGTAGCACCCCATTATGAACAGAAGATAACCAATACCCTGGGCTGACGCAACATCAGTCAAATTAACTGTGGTTTCCCAGTTGCCTTAACCCGCGAGTTACTGGGGTATATTTCATAACGCGACTTACTGGGGGGGGGGCTATTTTTTGCCCCCCTCGGATCTCCGGAACTACTGGACCGAATCTAAAAATTCAAACTGCATTCGATAGCCCTGGGACATTTATCGAGGGAAACATAATATTGTTGACCTCGGGGGCACCGATGACGTCACAGGTCAGGTCAAGTACAAAACGTTTGACCGTGTCAAAAGGTCTCGATTGATGGAATTGTCGCGCAAAATTGCGATATTAAACGCATAAGCTGTCGATAAATCGGTATGATTCGTGTGTCTGACACTTCTAAGTACCTTTCTAAGCTGTTTAAGACCTTTGGTCAGGTCAAGGTCATCCGAGGTCACGAGGTCAAACTGCAGATTATGGTCATTAGGCGTTGTAACACATGTTTATGAGTTTGTTTTTCGTCTAGAACGCGAACAATGACCTTAGAACATTGTTTGTTCCATATAAATAGAAGTAAAAAGCAAAAATGGAAATGCGTTTTTACATAGTAATGCTGTGAGAAGTGGTCGATTTTGTCATTTAAAGGTCCTAACTCAGTCATTTTTGAAGATATCGACTTTAAATTTGGTACACATATTCATCGCATACGTCTCGATCACATGTATTCCGGTTTTTGGATAATTCTGATTCTTTCTTGACATTTTGTAAAAACAAAACAAATTTTATTTGGATTTCTCAAAAAAATTGAATTAAAAAAACCCTCAAAAATCCGAGATAGCAGTTTGATAGCCCGGACAATTGTCAGTCTTATCTTAACACACTGGACCTTGAACTTTTTGCAGAATATAACTTTTTGCTAGTTAGATTTTGCAGAATCTAACTAGTTGCGCATGTAAACTATTCGAACGCATGGTTAACCCTATTTGTAACAGGCTCCTGGAAGCTATCTTTTACATCTTGATAGCTATAAATGCTCCTTACATTGCTCTATTGGCTTCCAACCAAGCATTGCATACTTCCTGGAACCTCCCCCCCCTTTCAAGCCCCTGAAACCGCCTCTGCCATGAAATGTTTATGATATTTCATTAACATCAACTAATTTGCACTTGTTGCAATCACCGTAAACCGAGGTAACTCCTTCATACTTGAGGCAGTTAGGAAGAAACCGTGAAGATCGCATTTCCGTATTATCGCCAAATATCGCCGTCGAACCCTCCCAAAAACCGTGCGCTGGAACCGCCTCTGTGCAGGTTAAGAACTCAAAATTTTTATTTTTAAATGCGGATTCAATTCTAGGAAAAGTCCTAAAATTGCATGGGCCTGCTCCCAGCTGTTCTGGAGATATCTGCGAAAAACATGAGACGGGGGGGGGCGGAATCCGCCCCCCTGTTACAAATAGGGTTAATGGACGTATCAGGACATGCATTGAATCAAATAATTTACTTTCCCCACACCAAAGTGGTTTTCGACCTGGTCGATCCACTGCGGACAATTTAGTTGGTCTTATTGACTCTGTCCAGCGCGGCTATCGAGGAAGAGAGGTCACGGTCGCCCTCTTCCTTGATTTTAAAGCTGCGTTTGACAGAGTTAATAAGACCGCACTTTTAGTAAAGGTCCATAAGGCCGGAATCCGAGATAGACTCGCCACATTTATAATACACTTTTTAGGCAATATAACTTTTAATGTAAGGTGCGGCGACACATATTCTCCTAATCAAAATCAGGACCACGGCGTCCCACAGGCATCGGTCCTCTCACCAACCCTATTTTTAATTATGATTAATGACATTTTCAGCAATATTAATAAGATCGACGAAGGTCTCAAATTTGCAATGTATGCTGATGACCTGACAGTGTGGTTTTCCCACTCCAGTGTCGATCAAGCCAGCAAAATAAAAATAAATATAACAAAATATAAACAATCAAATTATCCCTTTCGTCAAATCATTCAAATATCTGGGAATAACGTTAGACACTCGTCTCTCGTTCATCCCACATTTCAATGATAAAGTGCAGAGATGTACGCGACGAATTCATATTATGAAGTCATTAGCTGGTCGAGAGTGGGGCGCCGATCGCTCCACTCTCCTCCAGTTATATACTTCCCTGATACGCCCAATCCTGGACTATAATGCATTCTTATTTGATGATATATGTTCCAAACAAATTAAAAAAAAAATGCAAACTGTCCAGAACGCTGACTTGCGGATCGTGACTGGGGCCTGTCGCACCACCAAGTCCACAAACTTACGCATCGACACAAACATCCCCACACTGTGCCGCCGACGCAAATACACGTTACTCAGATACTACGCCAGAGCAAGTTCACACCCCACACGCCCAACATTCCACATCTTAAATCACCCTGCACCCACAAGACGACAAAACTACTACAAAAACGACACCCACTTATCAGTCACAGAATCAGACAAATACTCACACTATTCAACATCCCACACATCAACACAATGCCAACACCACCACTCACACCTCACTGGCTCGACGCAACACCAGACACACACCGCCTCTTCACAAACAACACAAACACAGTCACGGCGGCAGACATACACACACTCTTCCACGAACACAAAGCACAACACAACACATACACATACATATACACCGACGGCTCCCGGGGCGACGGCCAAACAGGGGGTGCATACTACACGAGTACAGCGAATAATAACTTCCGACTCCCAGACATAAATAGCGTGTATACAGCAGAGTTATCGTCAATTTGATTAGCATTAATATATATTAGAAAGGGAAAACTCAAAGAAGTAATCATATGCACAGATTCGTCCGCCTCGCTCTCTGCCATTTCCTCGATTAGTGACTGTAGAAATCCGATAGTATTTAAAATTAGACAGCTAATCAAGTATTTAAACAACAAAAACAGCAGCAGCAAATTCCTCTGGATCCCGGGACAAGCTGGTATCCCAGGAAACGAGGAAGCCGACAGACTAGCGAAATTGAGCCTAGAATTACCTTCAGAAAACCATCTTCCAAGCCCTGTATCAGACGTTTTAAATTATATAAATCTACAACTTAGCATATTGCGCCAGCGCGAGTGGGACGCTGCTCCGCATTTTCACCTCCATCCGATCAAGCCAAAAAGTCCAACATTTTATATCTAGTCACCAGAATTGTAGAAGAAGAAAAAAATAGTATTAGCACGCCTCCGCCTCGGTCATACAAAAATTACGCATTATTATATTATAGACAATCTTACGCCACCAAATTGCCAACATTGCCCAGGTTATCCGCGCTACACAATTACAAATTTACTAATTACTTGCCCAGTGCACAATGACAAATGTCAGAAAATAATTGAATACACGCAACTGAATCGTATCACATTGAATCTACAAACGCTGTTAGGTGATTGTTATGCTGAATTGATTGGCCTCCTCTTTGATTTTCTTTACCAAACACGATTAGTTAATGAAATATAACAGGGGTGTTTTGCCTAGCGCAATTTTGGCTTTCTGCGCAGGTTTATCCCTTTTGCGATAGACGCTGTTTTTTGTATTATTTAGGACTTTTTCTCCCAGCAAAATACATCCCACAACCAGGTATCTCCGGGGCACCGGAGCCAGGGAGACTGGCAACAGTCTCCCGTTGCTGCAATGATGGCGCCCCGGCTCCGTCAACACTGACACCGTTTCACAAGTGTATGTTCGAATGTATCCGTGTCTGTGTGAGTATGGAATAAAATGTGTATGTATGTTTGTCTCGTGTTTTATTTAATTTTGACTTCGCACGAAATACTTAACGTAAGATAGACATTATATTGACTTTGAACAATTCACATAACGAAAAATAGATACCCTATTTCCTAGCTTGCTTCAGGTTCACATAATCCGTTTCACGTCATTCTTTTCCTGGCAAATTGCCAGATGTAATTCCCCCCCCCCCCCCCCCGGAAAATTTATATAGGCCGGTCCGGGAAAAAACAGAATATTCCCTGAAAGTTGAGCACAATAGTTACTCCGTAACAGACATTTGGTTACTCCGTATGGACAATTAGATACTCCGTACGGACAGTTGGTTACTCCGTATGGACAATTGGATACTCCGTACGGACAGTTGTTACTCCGTATGTACAATTGGATACTCCGTACAGACAATTTGTTACTCCGTATGGACAATTGGTTATTCCGTATGTACATTTGGGTACTCCGTACAGGCAATTGGTTACTCCGTACGGGCAGTTGGTTACTCTGTACAGACAATTGGTTACTCCGTACGGACAATTGGTTACTCCGTACGGACAGTTGGTTACTCCGTACGGACAGTTGGTTACTACGTGCATACAACCTAGGAGAGTTTATAGCGGTCACGTCTGAGAACATTCGGAGGCTTTTATGTAGCCACGTCTTAGAACATTCGGAGGCTTTTATGTAGCCACGTCAATGTTTATCGTGTTAGTTGTATGAATGAGTCCACATTTAACACGGTATTCACGTTACATTGTTACACAATATTAACTCACATTAATCCTTCTGGGGGCAGTGTAAGTGTTGTAAATCATATGTTTTAACGACCCATGTGAAGGGTGACTTGTTCTAAAAGACAGGCAGGTGGATATTCGTTCAGTTCTGTAAGCATTTCAATCTCTGGTTTTCCTCCTGGCACTATCGATGTGTTGGTTTGCCTGGTTTGCCTGGTTTGCCTGGTTTGCCTGGTTTGCTGGACATACAGAAACATAAACATACAGAAACATCCTCTACGAAATTACAGCTTCATCGAAGCACAAATCACAGTAATGCCAATAATGCCAATTTAAAGGAAATAGTTCACCTTCAACATGGGATTTTGAACTGAAATAGCAGTTTTGTAGCCCGTGTTGAGAAATCCTTATCTGCAACTTTTCTTGGCTGAAAAGACTCTCCAGCCGAAGATATTTGACTTTTTGGCGAAGGAATGCGGCGCATATATGATATACCGTACCGTCTGAGAGTGCCAGCACTGGTCTGAGCATGCGCAGACCAATAACGCACACCATAACATTCATAATTTACGACCTTCTGTCCTGAATTGGCGCGATATAGGACCATTTTTGAGAAGAAAAAAAAAACTGTATTAAAAATATAATAAAATCGGGGTCTGAAAAATTTCCGAAGGTGAACTATTTCCTTTAAGTCTATGGTTTGCAACATGATGGTTAGACCGTTGATCGTCTGTCAGCACAATACTCGGTATGGTGCTGCCAGCGGTCTATGCCCTCTGTTTGCCAGGATACACCATGTGCTCCTATTCTCCTGGTTATACCAGCGGTCTATGCCCTCTGTTTGCCAGGATACACCATGTGCTTCTATTCTCCTGGTTATACCAGCGGTCTATGCCCTCTGTTTGCCAGGATACACCATGTGCTCCTATTCTCCTGGTTATACCAGCGGTCTATGCCCTCTATTTGCCAGGATACACCATGTGCTCTTATTCTCCTGGTTATGCCAGCGGTCTATGCCCTCTGTTTGCCAGGATACACCATGTGCTCCTATTCTCCTGGTTATACCAGCGGTCTATGCCCTCTGTTTGCCAGGATACACCATGTGCTCCTATTCTCCTGGTTATACCAGCGGTCTATGCGTTCTGTTTGCCAGGATACACCATGTGCCCTATTCTCCTGGTTATACCAGCGGTCTATGCCCTCTATTTGCCAGGCTACACCATGTGCTCTTATTCTCCTGGTTAAGCCAGCGGTCTATGCCCTCTGTTTGCCAGGATACACCATGTGCTCCTATTCTCCTGGTTATACCAGCGGTCTATGCCCTCTGTTTGCCAGGATACACCATTTGCTCCTATTCTCCTGGTGCTGCCAGCGGTCTATGCCCTCTGTTTGCCAGGATACACCATGTACTACTATTCTCCTGGTTATACCAGCGGTCTATGCCCTCTGTTTGCCAGGTTACACCATGTGCTCCTATTCTCCTGGTTATACCAGCGGTCTATGCCCTCTGTTTGCCAGGATACACCATGTGCTCCTATTCTCCTGGTGCTGCCAGCGGTCTATGCCCTCTGTTTGCCAGGATACACCATGTGCTCCTATTCTCCTGGTTATACCAGCGGTCTATGCCCTCTATTTGCCAGGATACACCATGTGCTCCTATTCTCCTGGTTATACCAGCGGTCTATGCCCTCTGTTTGCCAGGATACACCATGTGCTCCTATTCTCCTGGTTATACCAGCGGTCTATGCCCTCTGTTTGCCAGGATACACCATGTGCTCCTATTCTCCTGGCTATACCAGCGGTCTATGCCCTCTGTTTGCCAGGATACACCATGTGCTCCTATTCTCCTGGTTATACCAGCGGTCTATGCCCTCTGTTTGCCAGGATACACCATGTGCTCCTATTCTCCTGGTTATACTAGCGGTCTATGCCCTCTATTTGCCAGGATACACCATGTGCTCCTATTCTCCTGGTTATACCAGGGGTCTATGCCCTCTATTTTCCAGGATACACCATGTGCTCCTATTCTCCTGGTTATACCAGCGGTATATGCCCTCTGTTTGCCAGGATACACCATGTGCTCCTATTCTCCTGGTTATACCAGCGGTCTATGCCCTCTGTTTGCCAGGATACACCATGTGCTCCTATTCTCCTGGTTATACCAGCGGTCTATGCCCTCTATTTGCCAGGATACACCATGTGCTCCTATTCTCCTGGTGCTACCAGCGGTCTATGCCCTCTATTTGCCAGGATACACCATGTGCTCCTATTCTCCTGGTTATACCAGCGGTCTATGCCCTCTATTTGCCAGGATACACCATGTGCTCCTATTCTCCTGGTTATACCAGCGGTCTATGCCCTCTATTTGCCAGGATACACCATGTGCTCCTATTCTCCTGGTTATACCAGCGGTCTATGCCCTCTGTTTGCCAGGATACACCATGTGCTCCTATTCTCCTGGTTATACCAGCGGTCTATGCCCTCATTTTGCCAGGATACACCATGTGCTCCTATTCTCCTAGTTATACCAGCGGTCTATGCCCTCTGTTTGCCAGGATACACCATGTGCTCCTATTCTCCTGGTTATACCAGCGGTCTATGCCCTCTGTTTGCCAGGATACACCATGTGCTCCTGTTCTCCTGGTTATACCAGCGGTCTATGCCCTCTGTTTGCCAGGATACACCATGTGCTCCTATTCTCCTGGTTATACCAGCGGTCTATGCCCTCTGTTTGCCAGGATACACCATGTGCTCCTATTCTCCTGTTTATATCAGGGGTCTATGCCCTCTGTTTGCCAGGATACACCATGTGCTCCTATTCTCCTGGTTATACCAGCGGTCTATGCCCTCTGTTTGCCAGGATACACCATGTGCTCCTATTCTCCTGGTTATACCAGCGGTCTATGCCCTCTATTTGCCAGGATACACCATGTGCTCCTATTCTCCTGGTGCTGCCAGCGGTCTATGCCCTCTATTTGCCAGGATACACCATGTGCTCCTATTCTCCTGGTTATACCAGCGGTCTATGCCCTCTATTTGCCAGGATACACCATGTGCTCCTATTCTCCTGGTTATACCAGCGGTCTATGCCCTCTATTTGCCAGGATACACCATGTGCTCCTATTCTCCTGGTTATACCAGCGGTCTATGCCCTCTGTTTGCCAGGATACACCATGTGCTCCTATTCTCCTGGTTATACCAGCGGTCTATGCCCTCTGTTTTGCCAGGATGCACCATGTGCTCCTATTCCCCTGGTTATACCAGCGGTCTATGCCCTCTGTTTGCCAGGATACACCATGTGCTCCTATTCTCCTGGTGCTGCCAGCGGTCTATGCCCTCTATTTGCCAGGATACACCATGTGCTCTTATTCTCCTGGTTATGCCAGCGGTCTATGCCCTCTGTTTGCCAGGATACACCATGTGCTCCTATTCTCCTGGTTATACCAGCGGTCTATGCACTCTATTTGCCAGGATACACCATGTGCTCCTATTCTCCTGGTTATGCCAGCGGTCTATGCCCTCTGTTTGCCAGGATACACCATGTGCTCCTATTCTCCTGGTTATACCAGCGGTCTATGCACTCTATTTGCCAGGATACACCATGTGCTCCTATTCTCCTGGTTATGCCAGCGGTCTATGCCCTCTGTTTGCCAGGATACACCATGTGCTCCTGTTCTCCTGGTTATACCAGCGGTCCTGAAATGACCCCTTATGGACCCCCCCCCCCCCAGTAACTCGCGGGTTATGGACCCGTTGCAGCGCGCGGACGAACCTCAGGTTTCATTGACAGAAGAGATACTGTATTGATTCGACGCTAACGATAAACTGTTGATAAACTGCTGCACCTTGCAAGATATCTTGTGTCACGATATCTTGCATGCAAGAAGGCAGACACAACACCGGAACACTTGGTCATTAGCTGGTCGATGTTCTATGCAAGCGGCGAGCGTCTGTCGATGACAAGGGCTGGGTTCTTCACTGCTCTATTTTCGGTGATTGTTGAGGTCCAAATATTGATAACAATTTCTGGGACATCTGTTGGAAAACACTGAGTAACAGAAGTTAGTTTTTAAATGCGTTCTTTCTGATATGATAATGTCAAAACCAGTCCATAAGCTGGGGCTGTAGTTTCCATTTTTAAAAGAAAGGTTTCGGTTTAGAACTAAGATACACACACACATCTTCACCGTTTCACAAAAAAGTGCATTACGTTAATGGAACACATAGCAAATGATTAAGTAGGTATATGATATACTGTACCCCAAACAATGGGAAATAGTCAAAAATATGGGACAAGTTACCACCATTTGGAGGCATTAATTTAGTTTAGTTCTCGGCCACTCTGTGAAGAATAAAAAAAACAAGGATCAATATTATTTCCGATGATAAATAGCGCATGTTGTATTATTACATATCATGCAAACGTGTTGGCCCAACAACCGGTCAGCGGCCTTATTGAGACTTCAGCATATTTGGCAGCCTCAACCCGAAAACGCTTTGTCGGAATGCTTTTTCTTGCCAGCAGAATGGAAAATTGCAACCACACTCACAAACACGCTCACAAACACGCTCACAAACACGCTCACAAACACGCTCACAAACACGCTCACAAACACGTTCACGTTAAAACACTACCGTCTGTGCAGTCTGTACAGTCTGAACAGTCTGTACAGTCTGTGCAGTTATGTACAGTCTGTGCAGTTCTGTGCAGTTCTGTGCAGTTCTGTGCAGTTCTGTGCAGTTCTGTGCAGTTCTGTGCAGTTCTGTGCAGTTCTGTACAGTCTGTGCAGTTCTGTACAGTTATGTGCAGTTCTGTGCAGTTCTGTGCAGTCTGTGCAGTCTGTGCAGTTATTTGTTTATTAGTTATAAAACAACCACAGGCCGAAGCCCACTTACGGCTGTAGTCAAAACACACAACACACGCATCCTCATACATTCACGCATTCATACCTAAGACATGATGACAATGACAATAAATAAGTGAATCCCGCTACCCTACGCAAAAGTAGGGCAAGGGACTAAAAAGTCAGCACCGCTGCCCCGCCACGGGAATCAATAACTGCCTTCGCTGCATGCAAACTTAAAAGCTTGCGACTTAAAAGTAGTTGAACAAAAGAAATCGGTCTCTGGCATTTCCTGGATAAATCTGTTACAGGTCGCTGGTAGCCGCGATAAAAAGCTGTTCCGTACCGAATTCACCCTACCACCCGGCACACGAAACAATCCAGTGTGTCTCGTGCGTCGAGTGGGAACAGACAGGTGAAACATTGACACTAGATGTCCACAGTCAAGGCGGCCACGAAGTACCGAATGCAAAAATCTTATGTCGGCTTGGATGAAACGAGCTTTGATGGACTGACATTTAAAATGTTTCAGCAGCGAAGAATAGTCCAAGGCGGGACAACGGCGCTGGTTTGTACATCCTAACCACATAAGAAACCTGTGTTGCAGACGCTCAAGGCGTTTTAAGTGGGTTGCTGCGGCTCCAGACCAGATAATACTACCATATTCAATCACGGACCTCACATGGGCGTTATACGCTGACAAAATTGCGGGGTGATTGAAATCTAGGCGGCGAGAGCATGGAGACATTTGTACACTACGCATGAGCAAACCGAGCATGCGGTTGGCCTTGCCTACGGTTGCATCTACATGGTCGGCGAATGTCAGCTTAGCATCTAATATGACACCGAGGTCGCGCATCTGTTCGCATCTCTCCAGTTGATGCCCATCTAATACATAGGTACAGCGAATGGGGGCCGTGCGAAGAGTGAATGAGATAGTCTTGCATTTAGCTGGATTGAGCTTCAAGTGCCAGATTTTAGACCATGCGCTAAGACGGTCCAGGTCGGCCTGAAGGGAAACGGTATCTTCACGATTTTGAATGCGATGAAAAATTTTGACATCATCAGCATAAGCCAAACAGCCTGTTTTGATATTGTTTGGAAGGTCAGCGACATAACAGGCGAACAGTATCGGACCGAGAATGCTGCCTTCCGGCACACCTGACAAAACTGGTGTCCAGTCGGAATGCTTCCCATCGAGAATGACTCGCTGGGAGCGCTGACACAGATAGGACTCGATCCAGCTATACATATGCAAGATCTGTGATGTTAAATGAATGGCGAAGTTTGTATAAAAGTAGCCTGTGGTTGACACTGGTAAAAGCGGACGAATAATCCGTGTATATCGTGTCCGTCTGCGATCCCTTGGCCTGTGAGGACCAGCAGTGTTCCAGAAAGTATGCTAGATTAGTTATGCAAGAACGTTTTGGGAGAAATCCGTGTTGTGAGACAGGCAGTGCGGGAAGACATGTCTGAAGCAAGCTCTCACACACTACCTTCACCAAAACTTTAGAGCAAATTGCCAAAAGGGAAACGGGTCGGTAATTTTCTGGAAGCTTTCTAGAGCCCTTTTTTAACACAGGTATTACGTTGGCCCGCTTCCACTCGGAAGGGAACACCCCGGACCGCACTGACAGACGACATATAATTTCCAGAGGGATCGCAAACTCGTCGGCACATTCACGTAAAATGCGAGCACTTAAACCGTCAGGTCCACAAGCCTTGTGCGCACTGAGCTCCCGCAAAAGCAGCGCCACACGGCCGAGCGGTACATGGAAGGCTGATAGCCCGGCACAGTTTAGCACTGGTGGCTCCGGTGTGTCGTTAATATGGGGATCGCTAAATTTCTCCGCTTTCTTATGTGCAGTTATGTGCAGTTCTGTGTAGTTCTGTACAGTTATGTGCAGTTCTGTGCAGTTCTGTGCAGTGCTGTGCAGTTCTGTGCAGTTCTGTGCAGTTCTGTGCAGTTCTGTGCAGCTATGTGCAGTTCTGTGCAGTTCTGTACAGTTATGTTCAGTTCTGTGCAGTTATGTGCAGTTCTGTGCAGTTCTGTACAGTCTGTACAGTCTGTGCATTTATATACAGTCTGTGCAGTTCTGTGCAGTTCTGAACAGTCTGTGCAGTTCTGTGCAGTTCTGTGCAGTTCTGTGCAGTTCTGTGCAGTTCTGTGCAGTTCTGTGCAGTTCTGTGCAGTTCTGTACAGTCTGCACAGTCTGCACAGTCTGTGCAGTTCTGTGCAGTTCTGTACAGTCTGCACAGTCTGCACAGTCTGTGCAATTCTGTGCAGTTCTGTGCAGTTCTGTGCAGTTCTGTGCAGTTCTGTACAGTTTGTGCAGTTCTGTACAGTCTGTGCAGTTGTGTGCAGTCTGTGCAGTTCTGTACAGTCTGTGCAGATCTACGGCTGCTATTCAGACCAATCGGTCAGCGAGAATGTCCGCCCGAATTGTTCACATATGATGTATGTTCAGCTGATAGCGTTACGTGATGGAGTGCATTTCTGCCCATAAGCTGTTTGTTTGCGTTTGTTTTTTGGGAGCAATACAATAACATCAAACACTAGAGCCCTTCATGGGACACATTTTCAGCCCCATCCTGTTCCAATCGATTCAGCCAGAACCAAACCCGTTCCAATCCGAATTCATAATTGATAGGGCTCCCATTCCCACCCGTTTCAGCATATTTCACTTTTTGTGGTGCTAAAAAATTATATGGTCTGTCCCAAATCCGTTCCAACCCGTTACATTTCCAAAAATGGCCCCATTCCCCGCTATTTCCATCCCGTCCCATGGGTTCCATGGGGATTCCCATTCCATGAAAGGCTCTACCAAACACTACTAAATCAATACATTGAGACAAGTATGACAAATGATTTGATTATTCTTCCAAGCACCTGTTTGTATCTTAAAACCCACTGCTCTTGTTGACACGCATATATTCCAAGTTACCAGCAGGGCAACACGCTGTAAACTGTAAAGCATGAATGATAAATTCCACTCCTCGAACGTCGACTAAATATTAAATGTGTAATGTTCGGTGCATGTAGGTATAATGTGCATTCCACACTTGCCTGCGTCATTTTAAGATGTAGTGTAGATCAGGGGTTTCAGTTCTTCTTCAATGCATTTGTAACTCTGAGAGACACATAAAGCATTATGTACGGTATACGGTTTATAAAGGAGATACAATAATTGAAGCCTATTACAGCCGTAGGTCTTAATACAGGCCATGGAGGGTCTCTGAGAAATACACACACGGGGGGGGGGGGGATTACGCCCGCCGTAAGATCTCGGCCCCCATGAGAGCCCCAATGATGACATTTGTAGGGTAGAGAATTGATAGGGAATTGATGATATAGCCTGTGGATAACTCAAAGTTTTGTGAAAATTAAATGAACCCAGGTCAATATCTTCAAGGTCAAATGAGGTAAAATATGCTTAATTTTGCTTGTTATGCGCTCCCTGGCTTGACATTGTTATGGAACGCCGTGATTGCATATGTATACCCCCAAAATGGGTTTAATTATTTTTTGGAAAGTCTAATGATACAATAGATATGATAGAAGTTGCATTTGACCTCAGGTCATTTACATATCAACATTTCACTGCAGACATTTTGGAGACATTTTAAAGTTTTGTTTTACTTTGATGGTCAAAATTCTCACCAAAATTGGGCCGATTTATATTGTGATTACTTTACACGACGCGCTGACGTAACGACGTAACGACGCGCTGACGTGTGTAACGACGCGCTGACGTGTGTAACGACGCGCTGACGTGTGTAACGACGCGCTGACGTGTGTAACGACGCGCTGACGTGTGTAACGACGCGCTGACGTGACGTGTGTAACGACGCGCTGACGTGACGTGTGTAACGACGCGCTGACGTGACGTGTGTAACGACGCGCTGACGTGTGCAACGACGCGCTGACGTGACGTGTGTAACGACGCGCTGACGTGACGTGTGTAACGACGCGCTGACGTGACGTGTGTAACGACGCGCTGACGTGTGTAACGACGCGCTGACGTAACGACGTAACGACGCGCTGTTCATTGTGAGCAGGTACACCACAAATGATGCATATCGACCGGTAGCATCAGGAGATATTCACAAACAAACAAAAACAGGAGGGGTGGACGGACCCCCCCCCCTTCCAGTGCGCGTTTTAAAGGGAATGTTTCACCTTTGTATTGGTTTTAAACTGATATAGCCATTATCTTTGGCCGTTATTGAAATATCGAAAATATTAAGGTAATTTCCCCCAAAACTTAGCCGTTTTTAAACAATTTAATTTCTCATTTGCAAAATGGGGTCTAGGCTAGTGACGCCGCTGATTGGCTGACAGCCACTTTGCCAGTCAATCCCACTTTGTCAGCCAATCAGCGGCGTGGACGATATCGACGCTACGTCAATACAGGTTCCAAGGTCATATTGGGCAAATATAATATCGCTCGTGGACACTATGGATATTTCATCACTGCATATTTATGGCAGATGAAAATGCTGTTTCCATCGACGTTTGGCGTGAAACTCATAACTTTGTAGATACAAACTCGCGACATACGTGTCGTAGCGAGCAATTATAATTGCTCGGCACAGGTGCTCAGGCTCAGTACAATTAAAAAACATATTTATAATTTGCCATGGCTTGGTTTTATCATTTGGTACATGATAAACCAATATATACATATTTAATATATCTGTATAGCTCAATAATGACGTCATCATCCCAAATTTAAAACCTTAATTTGTATAAAGTTAAGTAACTTTTTCGAGAGGAAAAAATATCACCATGGTTTTCAGCAGCGCTTACTTCCTATTTTCGGCTACAACCAGGGTATATTTGACAACTTTCAGAAAGGTGAAACAATGCCTGTAAGACAGGAATTGGAAGACTTGAAATATTCCTCTCAGTAGCACAGCTGAGCGTGCGCCCCCCCCCCTGACCCCCCCCCCCTCCCCCTGCCTTGAGAAGGTGAGATCTGCTCAAGTTTATGGGGCTTGCGTCTTAACCCGTGTTAACTATTTTATCCTTGAATGGGATGCCCTGCGGCCAGCAGTGGAAGCGGCCCTTGTCAGCGGTCCTTGGTGATCAGCGGCGGCCCTTGTCAGTGGCCCTTGGTGGTCAGCGGCCCTTGGCAGCAGCCCTTGGCATTGGCCCTTGGTGGTCAGCGTCCCTTGGCAGTGGCCCTTGGTGGTCAGCGGCCCTTGGCAGCGGCCCTTGGTGGTCAGCGGCCCTTGGCAATGGCCCTGGGTGGTCAGCGTCCCTTGGCAGTGGCCCTTGGTGGTCAGCGGCCCTTGGCAGCGGCCCTTGGTGGTCAGCGGCCCTTGGCAGCGGCCCTTGGTGGTCAGCGGCCCTTGGCAGTGACCCTTGGTGGTCAGCGGCCCTTGGCAGTGACCCTTGGTGGTCAGCGGCCCTTGCCAGTGGCCCTTGGTGGTCAGCGGCCCATGGCAGCGGCCCTTGGTGGTCAGCGGCCCTTGACAGTGGCTCTTGATGGTCAGCGGCCCTTGCAAACTAAGTTTATTGAGCAGGAGGGAACGTGCCTTGACTTTGCTACACATCCACATTAAACTGTCGACTATAGATTGCACCGGCGGACAGGAATTGGACTATCAGATGGTAACAGTCAGTGTCCATGCAACAAGCTCTGCTTAGCAATAGTCTGATCCTTCAAACGCACTCACACCCACCCAGGATCCGGACTAAATTTGTCAAAATACTGTGGTATCAATGCACTGGTCACTGAGTTCTCACCCATCAGTACTTACGGTACTTACTCATCAGTACTTACAGTACTTACTCATCAGTACTTACAGTACTTACTCATCAGTACTTACAGTACTTACTCATCAGTACTTACAGTACTTACTTATCAGAACTTACAGTACTTACTCATCAGTACTTACAGTACTTACTCATCAGTACTTACAGTACTTACTCATCAGTACTTACAGTACTTACTCATCAGTACTCACATTACTTACTCATCAGTACTCACAGTATTTACTCATCAGTACTTACAGTACTTACTCATCAGTACTTACAGTACTTACTCATCAGTACTTACAGTACTTACTCATCAGTACTTACAGTACTTACTTATCAGAACTTACAGTACTTACTCATCAGTACTTACAGTACTTACTCATCAGTACTTACAGTACTTACTCATCAGTACTTACAGTACTTACTCATCAGTACTTACAGTACTTACTTATCAGAACTTACAGTACTTACTCATCAGTACTTACAGTACTTACTCATCAGTACTTACAGTACTTACTCATCAGTACTTACAGTACTTACTCATCAGTACTCACATTACTTACTCATCAGTACTCACAGTATTTACTCATCAGTACTTACAGTACTTACTCATCAGTACTTACAGTACTTACTCATCAGTACTTACAGTACTTACTCATCAGTACTTACAGTACTTACTTATCAGAACTTACAGTACTTACTCATCAGTACTTACAGTACTTACTCATCAGTACTTACAGTACTTACTCCTCAGTACTTACAGTACTTACTCATCAGTACTCACATTACTTACTCATCAGTACTCACAGTATTTACTCATCAGTACTTACAGTACTTACTCATCAGTACTTACAGTACTTACTCATCAGTACTTACAGTACTTACTCATCAGTACTCACAGTACTTACTCATCAGTACTTACAGTACTTACTCATCAGTACTTACAGTACTTACTCATCAGTACTTACAGTACTTACTCATCAGTACTTACAGTACTTACTCATCAGTACTTACAGTACTTACTCATCAGTACTTACAGTACTTACTCATCAGTACTTACAGTACTTACTCATCAGTACATACAGTACTTACTCATCCACGCTGCGTCACTGCAGGTACCAAGGCCATGTTGGGCAAATATAATATCGCTCGTGGATACTATGGATATTTCATCACTGCATATTTATGGCAGATGAAAATGCTGTTTCCATCGACGTTTGGCGTGAAACTCATAACTTTGCAGATACAAACTCGCGACATACGTTTCGTAGCGAGCAATTATAATTGCTCGGCACAGGTGCTCAGGCTCAGTACAATTAAAAACATATTTATAATTTGCCATGGTTTGGTTTTATCATTTGGTACATGATAAACCAATATATACATATTTAATATAGCTGTCTCCTTATTTCATCAATACCTAATTGCATATCATCTTTCAAACAAATAATAGTCATAGCTTCAGAGAAAGATAGCATGATGCATTTGTGGCTAGAAAACATGTTAAAATAGACGGATATGGAGACGGTGATGGAAATTGATGTCAGACCGAATATATGTCAGACCGAATAGACAGTCGTGTGGAGTCGAAGAAATTTATATCAAAACTGAGTACTTAAAATGTAAAAAAACACATGAATGTTCGCAACATCAGTAACACATCAGTCCAACATCCACGGACCTTGTAAATCCTTGCCTGTCTTGCCTGCCATTGACAAGGTGCAGACCAGACCACCGGCGTCACCAGACCACCGGCGACCAGACCAGACCACCAGCGTCACCAAGACCACACCACCGTCAGACCACCGGCAGACCACCGGCGTCGACACCCCTACCGTACCGTACCTACACCCGGCGGCAACTGACGTGCAGGGCGACTGGGACGGCGCCGGCGGCAACCCCCCCCCCCCCTTCCCCTGCGCGGCCACCGACCGGGCGGCTGACTGCTGCTATCTCAGGAAGGCGGCTAATGCACGGCTGGCATCGCCGTGGAAATACGCCAAACACATGTGGGATTGTCGGAGTGCTAACGACTAATTAAAGGGGTATGACCAGGCCAGAAATGAGGACTGACTTCCTTGTCCGTGGAGTTTGTGACTAAATATTCCAATTATAATTGTATCGATAAGTGGAAGAGTTACGACTGAGTATCATATTTACGAGCTTGCGCGAAGCGCTCGCTCGTCCTTTCGTTGAGTAGGGCAAAATTTGAATATCAGCGACCCGACCCATGGCGAAGCTATTGAGAAGCTCATACATCTGCAATCGCACGTCCGATTGACAAGCGGGCTTCTTTGCTGAGTAGCCCCATCCACCCTACCCTGTTAGTGGGTGACTACCACTACGCGTGACGTTTGCCGCGTGCGGCAGGGACTCCCGTAAGTAAGGAACTGGGTGGACTATTATATATGCCCACCCAGTGCTCCAAAATGCCCAACCAGTGGCGATAATTTGCCCACCCAGTTGTAA
>JAXIVJ010014485.1:0-30000 GCA_036785665.1 Chirona hameri | reverse complement strand
CAGCTTCGGGGGTTGTTCAAACCACCACGGCTGTCATTAAGCGACATTTCATGAAATTTCCAGCCCGGCTGCGGTCTACCAAAAGGTCGGTGCTGGCTGCGAAATCGCGTCAAATGAGGAATATACGTTTACTTTGCTTGGCTCACATATATTTTAATTGTTTTTTTTCAAATTAAAGATCCACTTACCTTAAAAGTGTTTTGTATGCACCTTCACGTGTTTATGTAATAGGCTTTTAAAACATGTGTAACTCAATGTTTCTACATAAGCTTGCAAATCGAACCTTTGTCTGACGATTCCCTGCGCGTGACGCTAGACTGCACGGTCTTGGTCGGCTGCTCCTCCTCCGAATCTGAAGAGTCCTTTTCTGACGACTTCTTCGCACCAGAGGGAGCCGGCTGGTTCGGTGCCTCTTCAGATTCTGATGCCTGGGGGCGTCGATGAATATACAATTTAGAGAAGAAAAACGAGCAAATGATTATTATTATCGTTTACAGCCGAGCATTATTGTGCGTAAATATCAGACATGGCAACGTGGAACAGGAAGCATTAGTTTCGAGGTGCATATATTTACTCACATTTCTTGTGGAATCAGATTGATGAGATGGTGGTTTTAGGGTTTTAGGACGACGCAAGGGATAATGTTTAAACAGATGAATTCAGATAATTGCAGGTAGTTGCAACACACATCCATTGGCCCACGAAGTAGCCCAAAGAACCCGTCTGAAACATAAACAGATTCAGTAACTTTGAACGGGCCAGATGAAAAAAATCGATTTCCCGAGTATTTTACTTTAAAAAGAGCACGGTAAGTGGAATGTAGCACATTCAACGCCATGCTTTATCAGCACTTTCGCAACTCCATGACTATGACTATCACAACTCACAACTCACCTTGTCTGAGGAGTCATGTCGCTGGTGGTCGACAGTCGCCGCCGGACGTGACTCCTCTCCGTCCGAGTCGGAGTCAGACTCTGAGTCAGAGCCTTGGCCGCCGCTCCGGACCTCCGTATCCTTCTTTGGGGTCGGCTGCCGTTCCGATACCGCAGACTTGGCGACCCTGGCGTCTCCCCGCCGGTCCTTCTCTGGAGTCGGCTGCCGTTCCAATGCCGCAGACTTGGCGACCCTGGCGTCTCCCCGCCGGTCCTTCTCTGGAGTCGGCTGCCGTTCCGATGCCGCAGACTTGGCGACCCTGGCGTCTCCCCGCCGGTCCTTCTCTGGAGTCGGCTGCCGTTCCAATGCCGCAGACTTGGCGACCCTGGCGTCTCCCCGCCGGTCCTTCTCTGGAGTCGGCTGCCGTTCCAATGCCGCAGACTTGGCGACCCCTGGCGTCTCCCCGCCGGTCCTTCTCTGGAGTCGGCTGCCGTTCCAATGCCGCAGACTTGGCGACCCTGGCGTCTCCCCGCCGGTCCTTCTCTGGAGTCGGCTGCCGTTCCGATGCCGCAGACTTGGCGACCCTGGCGTCTCCCCGCCGACTGTCGCTCCTGTCTTGGCCGCGATCGGGCCTCTCTCCGCTCCTGTCCCGGCCCCTTGGGCTTTTGTCACGGCCTCTTTGACTCCTGTCGCGCCCTATGGGGCTCTTATCACAGCCCATCGGGCTCCTGGCTCGGCCCCTCGGGCTCCTATCTCGGTCCCTCGGACTCCTTTCTCGGCCCCTGGGGCTCCTGTCTTCGCCTTTAGGACTGCTGTTCCGGCCTTTAGGACTGCTGTTCCGGCCTTTAGGACTGCGGTCCCGACCCTTGAGACTGCGGTCGCGGCCCTTGGGACTGCGGTCCCGGCCCTTGGGACTGCGGTCCCGGCCCTTGGGACTGCGGTCCCGGCCCTTGGGACTGCGGTCCCGGCCCTTGGGACTGCGGTCCCGGCCCTTGGGACTGCTGTTCCGGCCTTTAGGACTGCTGTTCCGACCCTTAGGACTGCTGTTCCGACCCTTAGGACTGCTGTTCCGGCCTTTAGGACTGCTGTCCCGGCCCTTGGGACTGCTGTTCCGGCCTTTAGGACTGCTGTCCCGGCCCTTGGGACTGCTGTTCCGGCCTCTAGGACTGCTGTCCCGGCCCTTGGGACTGCTGTTCCAGCCTTTAGGACTGCGGTCCCGGCCCTTGGGACTGCGGTCCCGGCCCTTGGGACTGCGGTCCCGGCCCTTGGGACTGCGGTCCCGACCCTTGGGACTGCGGTCCCGGCCCTTGGGACTGCGGTCCCGGCCTTTAAGACTGCTGTTCCGGCCTTTAGGACTGCTGTTCCGGCCTTTAGGACTGCCGTTCCGGCCTTTAGGACTGCTGTTCCGGCCCTTAGGAATGCTGTTCCGGCCCTTGGGACTGCTGTTCCGGCCCTTAGAAGGACTTCTATCGCGCCTCCTGGGACTTACATTCCGGGCCTTGGGACTGCCATCTCGATTTGTCGGAATTCTGTCTCTATTTCTTGGACTCCTGTCTCGCTCACCCCTCTGTCCTCCGCCTCGCCCACCTGCCCTGTCTCGTGCGTCTCTTCCGTCCCGGTCATCTCTCTTCTGCCGTGCCTCTGTTCGCTCTCTCTCCCTCTGCCGTTCCCGCTCAGCGCCCCTCTCCCGGCCTACCGTGCTCGGGGACGGCCTCTCCGCTCCCCGCGCCACGCCTCGCTCCGCTCCCCTGTCACGGTCTCGGCTCGGGTCCCGCCGCCGGCTCTCAACCTCCGCACCGCGACCGCTGCGCTCTTGCTGGCCGGCCGGGCGTCTGACGCTGGCCGGCTCGCGTCGGTTTGAGTTGCCGCGACGGGGCGAAGGGGCGTCCGAATCACTGTCATCGCTGTCGCTGCTGCTGCTTTTCGAACGGGGTGCGGGTTCTTTCTGTTTTCTGGTGGCGCTGTTGGCTTGAGCTCGGTCATCTTCTGAGGAGCTGCTGTCGGTATCGTGACGTTTCTTGGCAGGTTTCTTCTGGGCATCGCGCTTACGGTTTCTGCTTTCCTCGTCATCAGAGTCTTCAGAGTCACTGTCGCTTGTTTTGTCACGGCGTTTGCTTTCGTCATTTTTGCTCTTGCCTCGCTTGGGACATTCTTCGTCGCTTGAACTTTCGGCTTTATCGCGTTTTTTGCGCTGGCGTTTGCTTTTGGCCTTCTTGGCTTTACTTGTTGAGCCGGCATGTGAAGAAACGTCTGAGTCACTACTCTGAGCCTTCTTTTTGCTTCGCGATTTACTCTTTTGTTGCTCTTGCTCATCTGAAGAATCTGAGTCGGTGCTTGAGTCATGCCTCTGTTTACGCTTCTTATCTTCAACTTTTCGCTTATCTTCTTTTTTTGATCCATCTGAATCCTCAGAGTCAGAGCTGTCACTTGCTGGTTTTTTGCGTGGCCTTTCCTTAGCCCTGCTCTTTGCAGCTTTCTCTGAAACATTACTATTATCCGAATCACTGGAGTTTTCTGATGTACCAGCGCCACGCTTATCAGCCTTTCCGCCGCTTCCCTTCCCCTTGCCTGGCGACGCCTCCGACTCGCTATCGCCACTATCTCTGCTCCCACCGCGGGCCCTCCTCTGTGCCTCGTCTCGTGTGCTTTTCTCCGCCTCAGAGTCACTGCTGTGTCCGCGCCGGCCACCGCGATCCCTGCGCTGCTCCACTACCCTTCGCCTGTCCCCACTCCGCCGTCTCTCCGACCCTCCGCTGCTACTGCGCCGTCTGTCTCCTCCCCGTCTCCTGTCGTCGCTGCGAGCTGGTGGGGACCCGCGTCTCCTGGCAGCGACGGATCGTCTCCTGTACTGGCTCGTCTGACGGCCCAGGTGCGGTGGCGAGCCGGACTCGCTCCGCTGCCCCCGCTTCCAGTGCCAGCTGGTGTTGCGTTCTCGGCTCGGGGTCCTCCGACGCCGACGGCCGTCACTGCTGGACGGTCGCCGCCGACGGTCGTCACTGCTGGATGGTCGCCGCCGACGGTCGTCACTGTTGGACGGTCGCCGCCGACGGTCGTCACTGCTGGACGGTCGCCGCCGACGTCGCGGCGACTCAGGACTGCATCGCCGCTCCCCGGTAGAGGGCATCTCGGATGGAGTCCTGGAATGAATGCAGCGGTTTGTATTTACCTGTCCTACCGGTCTACCTGGCCTCTGTCCTAGCCTACCACTGCCCCCACATGTTAAGGGTAGGTATATCTGATGGTGTCCTGCAATTAACACACATGACATGGTCTGGTTCCCATACCAGCCGCTATTCCCAGCTTATTTCTAGAGTACTGCCACTCCCTGTTAGAAGCATCTCTGCTTGTGTTCTGCAATCAAGCACAGCTGTTTTGATGTGGTTCCTAACATCTGTTCCAGCCTAGTTCCTAGCCTAGACTTATTAATATCAATAGCGCATTTAAAGGCATCAGGAGTGCCTTCAGGCTTTCAATATAAATTAAAAACAGATGTGCTAACTATGGAACTGTACTGATAAAAATGATTTGATGTTATAAAAACATGACGTGTTCATTGCAAAGCTCAAACAGTACAACGTAGACACTACCTGGTTCGCAAGCTACTTGAGTGGCCACACGCAGCAAGTCAAAGTCTGGAACTCAGATGGCAACATCACTCTCTTACAGTCACTCGCGAATACCATGGGAGTGTACCAGGGTACCTCTCTAGGGCCATTGCTCTTTTCTATCTTTTCAAACGACCTGCCGCTCTACTCACAGGACGCTACCATTTACCAATTTGTCGATGACACTCAGGTACTAGTCAACGGAAAGAAACAGCATGTTCAGTCGCTGATATCTCGCATGGAGAGCGCCCTGGCAAACATCTCTGACTGGTTCGCACATCATTATATGAAGGTCAACACTGATAAAACCCAGTTGATCGTTTTCGGCTCTAAAAGTATGCTCCGTGGGTTCCCTAGCATCAGAGTCCGCTTCGGTGAATCACTTCTCACCGAAAGTGGAACAGTGAAAAATCTGGGGCTGGTCATGGACAGGCATCTAACTTTCGACGCACATAGTGATCAACTAGTAACTAAGTGCACCGGCATTCTTATTGCACTTTCTCATGCCAAACATTCCATGCCGTGTGACATTTTGGCCGACATCATAAATGCATTAGTTATGTCCTCCATCACATACTGTATATCAATGTATGGATCCCACGGACAACCCCAGACGCACCGTGTGCAAAAGCTGATAAATTTCCGTGCCCGTGTAATCAGCGGAAAGCGGAAATATGATCATATTTCTGCTAAGCTCAAACGCATGCAGTGGCTCAGTGCTTCTCAACTTGCGGAGAACCATCGTTTGTGCATAATAAAGAAGGCCCTCATCACAGGTCTTCCACCGGGCATCGACAATCAGCTGACTGTGGCACCCCACAACCACAATACCCGATCGCATGACCACCTGCAGAGGCCTAGGGCGCGCACCAATACCCGACCACAATACCCGACCACATGACCACTTGCAGAGGCCTAGGGCGCGCACCAATACCCGACCACAATACCCGACCACATGACCACCTGCAGAGGCCTAGGGCGCGCAATGCCGGAAAGCGCAGGCTATGCTACAGTGGATCAGATGCATACAATCGACTGCCACCGGAGCTTCACCAGCTGAGCTTGGGTCGCTTCAAATCCAGATTGAAGGTGTTGCTGGCAGATGTATGAGGTCATCCATGTATGAGTCTGGGCCTGGGCCTGGGCCTGGGCCTGGGCCTGGGCCTGGGCCTGGGCCTGGGCCTGGGCCTGGGCCTGGGCCTGGGCCTGGGCCTGGGCCTGGGCCTGGGCCTGGGCCTGGGCCTGGGCCTGGGCCTGGGCCTGGGCCTGGGCCTGGGCCTGGGCCTGGGCCTGGGCCTGGGCCTGGGCCTGGGCCTGGGCCTGGGCCTGGGCCTGGGCCTGGGCCTGGGCCTGGGCCTGGGCCTGGGCCTGGGCCTGGGCCTGGGCCTGGGCCTGGGCCTGGGCCTGGGCCTGGGCCTGGGCCTGGGCCTGGGCCTGGGCCTGGGCCTGGGCCTGGGCCTGGGCCTGGGCCTGGGCCTGGGCCTGGGCCTGGGCCTGGGCCTGGGCCTGGGCCTGGGCCTGGGCCTGGGCCTGGGCCTGGGCCTGGGCCTGGGCCTGGGCCTGGGCCTGGGCCTGGGCCTGGGCGTGCGCGTGCGCGTGCGCGTGTGCGTGCGCGTGCGCGTGTGCGTGGGTGTGTGTGTGTGTGTGTGTGTGTGTGTGTGTGTGTGTGTGTGTGTGTGTGTGTGTGTGTGTGTGTGTGTGTGTGTGTGTGTGTGTGTGTGTGTGTGTGTGTGTGTGTGTGTGTGTGTGTGTGTGTGTGTGTGTGTGTGTGTGTGTGTGTGTGTGTGTGTGTGTGTGTGTGTGTGTGTGTGTGTGTGTGTGTGTGTGTGTGTGTGTGTGTGTGTGTGTGTGTGTGTGTGTGTGTGTGTGTGTGTGTGTGTGTGTGTGTGTGTGTGTGTGTGTGTGTGTGTGTGTGTGTGTGTGTGTGTGTGTGTGTGTGTGTGTGTGTGTGTGTGTGTGTGTGTGTGTGTGTGTGTGTGTGTGTGTGTGTGTGTGTGTGTGTGTGTGTGTGTGTGTGTGTGTGTGTGTGTGTGTGTGTGTGTGTGTGTGTGTGTGTGTGTGTGTGTGTGTGTGTGTGTGTGTGTGTGTGTGTGTGTGTGTGTGTGTGTGTGTGTGTGTGTGTGTGTGTGTGTGTGTGTGTGTGTGTGTGTGTGTGTGTGTGTGTGTGTGTGTGTGTGTGTGTGTGTGTGTGTGTGTGTGTGTGTGTGTGTGTGTGTGTGTGTGTGTGTGTGTGTGTGTGTGTGTGTGTGTGTGTGTATGTGCGTGTGTGTGTGTGTAGGTGTGTGTGTGTGTGTGTGTGTGTGTGTGTGTGTGTGTGTGTGTGTGTGTGTGTGTGTGTGTGTGTGTGTACGTGTGGGTGTGAGTATGAGTGTGTGGCAGAGGTGTGTAATTGCATATGTTTGTGTATCGGTGATTTTGTTCTGTCCCATTGCGTTCCCATCTGTTTTATTAGACTGACTTACAACCATGAAAAGCCACAGTGGCGTGGATGTGTTGTGCAAAATACAAATACAAATAAACTTTGTGTGCCAATTCATATGTTTTAACCCGCGCACTGCAGGGGCTTTGCGCCGAACACGAACTGCAGGGGGGGGTGATTTCCGCCCCCCCCCCCCCCCCCTGAGATCTCGAAAACTACGAAACGTAGCGAGAAGCGGAAAAAGGCATTTGATAGCTTCATACATGTTCTATCGAAAGTATTTCAGTTTTTTTTAAGTCAGGTCAAAATTGAGGTCACCAGAGGTCATCAAAGGTCAAATTTTCCAGTTTTTCCTGTTTTAGAACATCGCTCCAGAAATTCCCATATATCTCAGAAACGATAATAGTTAGAGACAAACGGAAAAAAGAAAACGCCAGCCAGTGAAATTTGTAATCGCTAAGGTGTCCTCAGATCTGATCTCGGGTCAATATTTGAGGCTCCAGAGGTCAAAAAAAAAAATTGCTAAATCGTTTTTGCTATTAACTTTTTACTTAATAAAGATAACAGAAAACTGTTTACGCCATTGTGTTTATCTTGTCAAGGCGCTTTGAATTATATATATGGTGACCTTGTTAAGTCAACTTAACAATTTGACCTAAGGTCAAGGTCAAGTGGTGACCCAAGTAGGGCATGTTGCATATGGGAAGACGTGTCTCGACGAGACAAACACATTGATGTCTGTTTTACTTCTCTATCTGCATTATGTCGAGAGTTATTGACAAAAAAGTGATGGTGACCTCGCATGACCTCAAATGACCCAATAACAAACACTGAACAAAACTTACACTTGGATCATCAAGAATATCCTATAATAACATGATCCAGATGTCATTGGACTAGTACCATGCATATCCTTGAAATAGGAAGCATTGGTATATTTCCCCATTGACTTATTATGGGGAGGTTACGAAATTGACCTGACCTTAGGTCACCGATATCAAAATTCCGATTTATACGAATTGTAAGTACTGATGCCCTCATGACATCCTGCAACTTTCAACCTGATCGGTGAAAAACTCTGGCTTTGGCACAACTGCAAACATGTTTGGTGGTGGGGTCACTTGACCTGGTCTGGTGACCTGACCTGAGATGACCCGAGCATATTTTTTCTCAAAGTGTGCGCAATTGATGTCCTAACAGGTGTATTAAAACCCGGCGGCGCTGCGCGCCGCCGTTTTTTCGCTATCTTTGAAAACCTGAGGGGGGGCGGAAATCAACCTCCCCCCTGCAGTGCGCGGGTTAATATAATGTTTACATGTTGCCTGAGTAGAGTTGGGCAGTATTTTGGCGTGTCAAAAGGTCTAGTGGTAAGAAAGTGCTAGTAAACAATAACATGCTTAGAATGATCACAAAAGAACATATCATGAAGAAGAAGCACCTGAACCTTGGGAACACAGTTGATTGACAGACTTGGGACTTTTGAAAGAAAATCCAGGCAGGGGCTGGGGGTAGTCAAGATTCTGTATCATGTGTATACTGCATCCAGTGTGATTAATATGTACACACCAATATTGTTAAGGCAATGGGGACTACTCACATTTTCACAATTAGCATTACATATCATCCCGATACACACATTTGACATACACACACCTATATCCCCCCCCCCCCCCCCATTACTAGGCAGACCCATTTAAATTTCCTTATGTATTGCATATTTCTAAAAAGAAACCTATTACCTAATCCCATGAATATTTGTAAACTAACCCCTTTCCTGCATAATATTCATCTAGCCTATTTTTGAAAGAAACTAAGGTTGCTGCGCCAGCTACATCCCCTGGTAAATTATTACAATGTCTCACAACCCTTCTACCAACAAATGATTGTTGTAACCTAGTCCTATTTTGTTTAATAATGAGTTTATGCTGATGCCATCTACCTCGATTTTCCCTATTAAATTCAAACATGCCCTTTAAATACCCCATATGTTGACCATTTACAAATTTAAAAACTTTTGCCCTTTTTTGTTCTCTTTCTAATAACCAGCAATTTCTCTTATTACGTCGGAGACCAGGCTTGCACAGTCCAGTGTTGGCAAAGTTCACATTTGTTGGTTCCATATCTGTGATGAGCCAAGCTTTCATGCAGTTAGTGTAAGCAAACCGATACTCTGATCATACACATGCTCTTGCATTTGGCTTTATTCAACAAAAGCATGCATCGTATGTGTAACAGAAAAAGACATGTACAACATAGCCGCCAGAGCAATATCCACAGCGACAATAAACAAAACAATTACCACATTCTCCCCCGCGTTTAAGAGATTGACAGGGTAAGTAAAACAACAACATAAAAGCCACACAAGGCTTGATGAGCGACACCTTAAACACTAGAGGTCGAGGCGGCTAGGAGCCCCACGAAAACGAATAGATCTGCGCACCGGTGGCGGCCTGCAGCCCGCCACCGGTGCGCAGATCTATTCGTTTTCGTAGGGCTCCTAGCCGCCTCGATCTCTAGTGTTTAAGGTGTCGCTCGTCAAGCCTTGTGTGGCTTTTATGTTGTGTTTTCACTTACCCTGTCAATCTCTTAAACGCAGGGAGAATGTGGTAATTGTTTTGTTTGTTGTCGCTGTGGATATTGCTCTGGCGGCTATCTTGTACATGTCTTTTTCTGTTACACGTACAATGCATGCTTTTGTTGAATAAAGCCAAATGCAAGAGCATGTGCATGTGTATGATCAGAGTATCGGTTTGCTTACACTAACTGCATGGAAGCTTGGCTCATCATAGATATGGAACCAACATACGTGAACTTTTCCAACACTGGACTGTGCAAGCCTGGTCTCCGACATATGAGAGATTGCTGGATATTAGAAAGAGAACAAAAAAGGGCAACACAAATGGTTAAGAGTCTTAGTAATATGCAGTATGAGGATAGACTAATGATATTGGATATGCTCTCACTTAAACACAGAAGGCTGAGGAAGGGTCTCATTGAAGTTTTTAAATCTGTAAATGGTCAACATATGGGGTATTTAAAGGGGATGTTTGAATTTAATAGGGAAAATCGAGGTAGATGGCATCAGCATAAACTCATTATTAAACAAAGTAGGACTAGGTTATGACAATCGTTTTTGGTAGAAGGGTTGTGGGACCTTGGAATAATTTACCAGGGGATGTAGCTGGCGCAGCAACCTTAGTTTCTTTCAAAAATAGACTAGATTAATATTATGCAGGAAAGGGGTTAGTTTACAAATATTAATGGGATTAGGTAATAGGTTTCTTTTTAGAAATATGCAATATGTAAGGAAATTTAAATGGGTCTGCCTAGTAATGGGGGGGATATAGGTGTGTGTATGTCAAATGTGTGTATCGGGATGATATGTATCTTGTATGCTGCCCTACGAGGAGATTTATGTGTGTTTGATTATGCATGTTGATTGTTGATGTATGTATGTGTGCAATTGTATGTATGGTGATGTATGTATGTTGTGCAACCTAGTATGGGCCCCTGAGGCTCTTTGTTGTACTATTCATTTTATGTCTTTTTATCTCTTTTATGTCTTTACTCATGGTCTCAGTTGCGTGAACTATGGTAATATGGACCCATTTTTGGAACACCCAGTGTCCTAGGATTGCACATTTTGGGTGGAAAACAACACTGTATGGATAATATTTGTCTACTCTTTTTCCCCAGTTTTACTGTGAAATTTCCACTCCCTAAAGTAAGATGTATTTGATAACTACAAACCTAACGCTGATGTCACTAATGCTAATACTAACCTGTTAGTATTAGCAGGTTAGAAAGTATTGTAGAAAGTGACAGGCTAGCAAAGTATGGTCATTTGTTATAGCCATATATGATGGGTGAGTTTTGTCAAAGCAGAGTACATCATACAGTCTTCTTTAGGCTGAATTTTCCACTCTTAATACTTATTTTTAGGCTGAATTTTCCACTCCCACCCTGGCTTCAAAACAATTCTAGGACCCTGGGAACACCGTACCCAAAAATGGAAATGCTACTTCCAAAAATGGGTACTTGTTCCAAAAATGGGTATGGAAATCGACCTTCACGACTAAATGTGATCCACACATTGATGGTGCATCGTCGCGTCGACACATTGTGCCAGTGACATCATCAAACTCAGTACCCTTGATTCTATTGATGTGTGCATTACAGAAATCTGTTGTGTCTTTCAAATTTGATTGAGGTTGCATGATCTCCAGGCGGCAAAAAAGTGTTGCCCCGAGATAGTGCAACTTCAATAAAATTTGAAAGAAACCTTGGATTTTTGTAATGTTCACACTATCAATAAAGTCAACAGTGCTGAATCTGATGACATCATTGGCACAATGTGTTGATGCACCAATCAATGTGTGGATCACGTTTAGTCATGAAGGTTGATTTCCGTACCCATTTTTGGAAGTAGCGTTTCCATTTTTGGGTAGTGTTCCAAAAATAGAACGTTCCAAAAATGGGTCCAGATTACCATAGTTCACCCAACTGGTCTGTCCAATCCACTGGCTTTACTTGACCTTGGACAAGGCCAATACCACTGGCCATAGGTCATCCAAGCTAGGGGCAAATGTGAGCATTGTGAGCACAAAAGCATCTGAAGACTGAAACCCATCTCAATCTTGCTAGGGTGAATCAGATTGCCAACCAAGTCAGAGTACTCTGACATCAGAGCTTATCAGGTGGACAAATAAAAGCTAGCACAGGGAAATATAGGCATGTTGGTAGACTCAAAAGGCGACTAGTAAAAATCTTAATTGTTTCTTACAATATTTGTAACGTAAGCGAGCTTAGGTCAATGGAAATGCTCCCCGATGGCAGATCAAGATTGAGATGATACATAGAATAAGAGTCGACGAACAACACCGTAAGAACTAAGAACACAGCAGAAAGATAACCTATAGGCTACAAGGGCATAACATAACGATGGGAAATTAACTTCAAGCAAGCAAAATTATTTTTAAAAAACAATATTACACCATACCTACTATATGCGCAAAATAATCGATCGCACACCGGACGACGCCGCGACACGCATCCAACTTGCAACTGTCTGTGCATCAAGGCCGCATATATAGGAGGTAGAGTCATCCGGCGATTATATGTGATCATAACATCAGCCCGTGACGTCATGTGTAACCATCGGCTTCCTCTGCCGTTGCAGTTAATGCTATTTCTGGAAAAATAAATGTCATCTTACTCAAAAAGTAAAAAGGTTACGTAAAAGAAAAAGATAGCGTTGGAAATCTCCAAACAAGGTAAATCGAAATATTTGCAACATTTTAGGATCAGATTAACATTGAGGTCACTAGAGGTCATCAAAGGTCAGGGCCTTGCTCCCGGCCCCCTGCGGTTCGGCGGTCATCAGCTGAGGCTCTAAGCCCAGCCCCTTCGAAGAACTTTTGACTTGACCTAAACCACATGCAATTGGTATGAATCGACGTGTTCTGACGAGGCGAACACGATGACATCAAAATCACGATGACAAGATAATACCCAAGGTACTTTAATAGGTATTATATGGATATCAGTGGTTATTTGCGAAAAACAGTTTTAACCGACCGCAGACAACATGCGCCATAATTGCCTACTGGGGTGACGTTCTAAGTAGAAGTGGACACGTTACGGAGATAGGGATGACACCCCCCCCCCCCGTGCTGTGTATTAGTATGAGTCAAGGTTGAGTCAAGGCTGTATAAACGGTATGAGTTATCTATGCCAGGGGGTGTTTATTTATTTATTTATTTATTTCACATAATCAGGTCGTTCCACTGTGACAGGGTTATTCCACGACCATCGAACACGATCAGACAGTTATCAAATCAACCTTAAAGGAAATAGTTCACCTTCAACATGGGATTTTGAACTGAAATAGCAGTTTTGTAGCCCGTGTTGAGAAATCCTTATCTGCAACTTGTCTTGGCTGAAAAGACTCTTCAGCCGAAGATATTTGACTTTTTGGCGAAGGAATGCGGCGCATATATGATATACCGTACCGGCTGAGAGTGCCAGCACTACCAGGGCGCATGCGCAGACCAATAACGCACACCATAACATTAATAATTTACGACCTTCTGTCCTGAATTGGCGCGATGTAGGACCATTTTTGAAAAGAAATAAAGAAACTGTATTACAAAATATAATAAAATCGTGTTCTGAAAATTTTCGATGGTGAACTATTTCCTTTAATACGACTAAAAAAGAAAGAAAAAAATACACAAATATTTACAATGGACAAATCATGCAAGTAGCAAGTCACAATCATGCAAGTAGCAAGTGTCATCCCGAGATTCCCCATGTATCGGCTGCCGAGGGGCTCAGTATTAGCGACAGCATCACTGGTGCTCTGGTCCAGTCGTGGCCAGCCCCGTCGCCGCAGCTGCGCGCGGTCTTTTGACGAGTGTTGATGAGAGCGGCAACTTGAAGTCGTCGCCGTTAGATAAGTAAGTTATGTTGGAAGTCTATATTTTGATTTTTTAGCATATCTTGAACATTAAGCCAAAGCAATGTCATTTGCAACATTTCCAGGTACAACGTATGACCGTCTCACCCCTCAGCCAGACCAGAGCAGCGTATGGCCGTCTCGCCCCTCAGCCAGACCGGGGCAGCGTACGGCCGTCTCGCTTCTCAGCGGGGCCGGGGCAGCGTATGTCCGTCTCGCCCAACAGCCAGACCAGGGCAGCGTATGGCCGTCTCCTCCCTCAGCCGGACCGGGGCAGCGTATGGCCGTCTCACCCCTCAGTCGGACCGGGGAAGCGTATAGCCATTTCACCCCTCAGCCAGACCGAGGCAGAGTATGGCCGACCCGCCCCTCAGCCAGACCGGGCAGCGTATAGCCGTTTCACCCTTCAGCCAGACCGGGGCAGCGTATGGCCGTCTCCTCCCTCAGCCGGACCGGGGCAGCGTATGGCCGTCTCACCCCTCAGTCAGACCAGTGCATGGGTGGAACTTTAATGTAAATTGGGGTTGTAGCTACAACCCCAATAATTTGGGAATTTAACATTACGCCTATGACGCGATGTGTTACAAATGGGCTCTTAACAACTAAGTGCAACCCCAATGATTTTCGAAACGTTACGCCTCTGGACCAGTGCATGGCCGTCTCGCCAGTCGCCTGTCACACAGACCGGGGCAGCGTGTGGCCGTCTCCCCCTCAGCATGAATTAAAGGAAATAGTTCACCTTCAACATGGGATTTTGAACTGAAATAGCAGTTGTGTAGCCCGTGTTGAGAAATCCTTATTAGAGTACTCCAGACCTGTGTCGTCATTGCTTCTATCCTAATGTCCTTCTGTTCTCCTTACCTTTCCTTTGTATTTCAGAATGGTGTGATCATTGGCATTGAATACACATGTGCTAAATGACTTGAGGTCTATTTATGATCACACCATGTCAAATCAAGAGCCTATCCGATGTCCATATCCTGACTGCACATGGAGCATTCAAGAGGAAGACCGCACTACCCTCATAGCCCTGCTCCAGATGCATGAGCGGGCTACCCACCCTACACCACCTGCCAGTACCACTGCCCAGGTGGAAAAGATAAAGCGTCCTATCATCGCTGCTGGGGGAACAACTGAGGAGTGGTCCTACTTCTTGCAACGCTGGACGACATACAAGGCAGCCACACACATCAAAGGACCTGAGGCTGTGTATCAACTGCTTGACTGTTGTGAGGAGCAGCTGAGGCGGGACCTCGCCCGTCTGTTTGGAGCCCTCTCCACTGCTGAAGAAGACACTGTCCTCAAACACATCAAAGATCTGGCTGTCCGTGCTGAAAACGTCCTGGTGGCACGTGAAGAGCTGCACAACTGCAGACAGGATAGAGACGAACCGGTACGTGCCTTTTGTGCCCGCCTGAAAGGCATCGCCCTGACATGTCAATATACAACCACCTGCAGCTGCCCCGAACCGGGAACCGTGGACTACAGCGACGAGATGATCCGAGATGGTCTCATCCGTGGCGTCTATGACCCCGAAATCAAGCTCTCCCTCCTGTCTGAGAAAGACGGAACAACCTCACTCGAAGACACTCTCCGATTCATCGAGTCCCGGGAGGGCGGCAAACAGTCTGCTCAGCGCCTAGCCGCTGCTTCAGGTTCAGCTGTGCCGGCTCACGTCAGCGCTGTCAGCAGCTTCCGTCGACAGCAGCGTGACGCCCATCGAGTCCGACAGCCCCCTGGATCCACTGATGGTGGTGGAGGATCAACCTCTCGGCCCTGTGGCTTCTGCGGCACCGGGGACCATCCTTTGGACAGAGCCAGCCGGGTGTCTAAATGCAGTGCGTATGGGCACCAGTGTGGTAAGTGTGGCAAAATGAACCATCACGAACGTGTGTGCAGATCGAGCAAACCGCGGCTGCCTGCCACTTCTCAAAGTGTCGCGGTGGCATGGTCCCAACGCTCGACTGAGTCTGACCCACCAGCCCAAACCGAGATCGCAGAACCGAGTGCTTCCACAGTGTTTGACACTCTGTGCAGTGTCAGTAAGCAGTCTGACGGCCCGCTCCCCGCACCTCACGGGCAGCTTTTGATGGAACACCATCTGTATGACTCTCTTCGTGACACCTGGGAAAGGGGGCCCTCTGCGCCACAACCTACTGTCCCTGTATTCGTCTCACATCTTCCGTGTGACTCCAGGGCCCTGGGTCTCGACACCGTCCTACGTCGACCCACCACGTCCCCACTGGTATACGCCGTCGCGGACACAGGCTGTCAGTCCTGCCTCGCAGGCACCTCGTTCCTGCGACACCTGGGGCTCGACAAACGCCACCTCACTCAAGTTCAGCTGAAAATGGCTGCGGTCAACAACGATCCCATCCACATCATTGGCGCCCTCCCTCTCCGCGTCTCAAACACCCGGGGACCCGGGGGCCTGGAGACAAGGCAAGTGGTGTACTTCACTGATGCCACCGACAAATTCTTCCTCTCTCGCGGAGCCTGCGAAGCACTCGGCATCATCCCACCCGACTTCCCGAAGATTGGTACACACTCTCAGTCCAAGGCAGCACCCATCGCGGCACCCATGAGCACGTCAAGTGACACTGCTGCACCAGTATCCTGCATCACAGCCGAGTGTGACTGCCCACGACGTCAGCTCCCCCCACCGCGCCCAACTGCGCCACCGTACCCTCCCACTGAGGAAAATCGGGCTAAGCTAGAGGCCTGGCTCCTCGACTACTACGCATCCAGCACGTTCAATGTGTGCACACATCAGACCCTACCCGCGATGGAAGGTCCGCCTCTCCGTCTGATGGTAGATCCTGAAGCCACACCCGTAGCTCATCACACACCCATCCCTGTCCCCATCCACTGGCAGGACGATGTCAAGGCCGGCTTGGACCAAGATTGTCGCCTAGGAGTCGTCGAGGAAGTCCCTATCGGTACACCCGTGACTTGGTGTCACCGGATGGTGATCAACCCCAAAAAGAACGGTAAGCCCCGACGGACGGTTGACCTCCAGGATCTGAACCTCCACGCCACCCGCGAAACCCACCACACTCAGTCGCCGTTCCATCAAGCCCGGGCAGTCCCACGGGAGACGAAGAAAACCGTGTGCGACGCATGGAATGGTTACCATGCCGTGCCTCTCCACCCCGACGACCGCCACCTCACTACGTTCATAACGCCGTGGGGTCGCTACCGGTACTGCGTCGCCCCTCAAGGCTACACGGCTTCAGGAGACGGGTACAGCCGACGGTTCGACGCTCTCGTCGCCGACATCCCGCGCAAAACCAAGTGCGTCGACGACACCGTTCTATGGGCAGACAACATTGAGGAGTCATTTCACCAAGCTGTCGAATGGCTGGACCGCTGCGGCCGACATGGCATCACGCAGAACCCGTCCAAATTCCGCTTCGCGAATGACGTCGCGGAGTTCGCTGGATTCGAAATCACACCGACGACTGTGCCACCGTGTCCGCGGATGCTGCAGGCGATCGAGGGCTTCCCTACTCCTCGGAACCTGACCGACGTCCGCAGCTGGCTGGGCCTACTCAATCAGGTGTCGTACGCGTTCGCATCAGCCGATCAAATGCGACCGTACCGTGACCTGCTCAAACCGGGCCAGTCCTTCGCGTGGACCGACCAGCTGGACATCCTCTTCCAGCAGTCGAAAAAAGTCATCATCGCCCAAATCAAGGACGGTGTTGAAATCTTTGACAAGACTCGCCCCACATGCCTGGCCACCGACTGGTCGAAGGAAGGACTCGGCTACTGGCTCCTACAGAAGCACTGCCAGTGCGCCGGAACTCGGCCATTCTGCTGCCACTCTGGCTGGCGTGCCGTGTTGGTTGGGAGCCGCTTCACCCACGGCGCCGAATCCCGTTACGCACCAATCGAAGGCGAGGCACTGGCCGTCGTGGACGCCCTTCACAAGACTCGTCATTTCACTCTTGGCTGCTCTGACCTGCTCGTGGCTGTGGACCATCGACCTCTGCTGAAGGTCCTCGGTGACCGCTCCCTGGAAGAGATCCCGAACCCGCGGCTTCGGAACCTAAAGGAGAAGAGCCTTCGCTTCAGGTTCCGTGTTGTTCATGTCCCTGGCATTCGGAACAACGCAGCTGACGCCGTCTCTCGTCACCCGGTTGGGGCACCCGAAGCACTTGACCTCCCTGATGACGCATCAGTTGACACCACGTCGGCTCCTCCGAACCTGCGGGACACCCCTCGCGCCTGGCCGATCCTCGACGCTCTCGCCAACGTCCGGACGCACGAGACAATCGACACCTCATCATGCACGCCATTGAGTGCCTCGGCCACCACTGATCTCATCAGGTCAATAACCTGGGACGACGTACGCACGACAACCACCAGCGATCCTGAGATGCTCCGGCTCATCGATTCCATCAACAACGGCTTTCCAGAGGCGCCGACTGACGTACCAGTCGCGATCCGACCGTACCACAGATACCGCGACCATCTCAGCGAATACGACGGCGTCGTTCTCTACAAAGACCGAGTGGTGATCCCTCCTGCCCTTCGTCATCGTGTCCTTCAGGCACTCCATGCAGCCCATCAAGGCGTGTCGATGATGGACTCTCGAGCCGCCAGTTCCTTCTTCTGGCCCGGCATGTCGCAAGCCACATCGGACACCCGATCCCGATGCGACACATGCAACCGCAACGCGCCATCCCAGCCGAGCGCCCCTCCTACGCCACCCATTCTGCCGGCATATCCCTTCCAGAGCATCTGCGCTGATTACTTCTCGCACTGCGGACGTCACTACCTGGTTGTCGTCGACCGTTACAGCAACTGGCCCATCGTCGAGGAATCCTCCAACGGGTCGAGCGGTCTGGTCTCTGCCCTGCGCAGGACCTTCGTCACCTACGGGATCAGCGAGGAACTCACCTCCGACGGTGGACCAGAATTCACCGCCACAGCGTCCGAGACATTCCTCCGCAACTGGGGCGTTGGACACCGCCTGTCATCTGTCGCATTCCCCCATGGGAACTGTCGGGCAGAAGTCGCGGTGAAAACTGTGAAGCGCCTTCTCTGCGACAACACGCTCGCCACTGGTGGCCTGAACACGGACCACTTTCAGCGCGCCATGTTACAGTATCGCAACACCCCGGATCGTGACACCCGCCTCTCCCCAGCACAAGTGCTCTTTGGCCGTCCGATCCGCGACTTCATCCCCATACACCCAGGGAGGTATCGGCCTCATAGCACTTGGCGGGAGACACTGGCCAACCGCGAGGAGGCTCTACGGAACCGGCATATGCGTACACACGAACGCCTATCTGAACACACGCAGATCCTGCCACCCCTCGCGATCGGCGACTGCGTCCGCCTCCAGAACCTGGTGGGCCCGCATCCGACCAAGTGGGACAAGACGGGTATCGTGATCGAGGTGCGTCAATTCGACCAGTATGTCATCCGTGTCGACGGCTCGGGTCGCGTGACCATCCGCAACCGTCGCCACCTACGGAAATACCTTCCATTCATGCCTCGCCCCCCGACCCCTCCGCTGCTCAATCTCCCAGGGCGGCCACTGATGTCCGATGCCCGGAATGCTCACCCCTCAGCCGCTCGACCAGCTGTCAACCCGCCACGCCCGCCAGCTCCGGTCCGCCTCACACCCGACAGCCCACGGCCGAGCCCATCTGATGCTCGATTGCATGCACCGACACCATCGACCTTGACCGCCGCCCCTGCACCTGCAGCACCCGGTACACTGCCCGTCGCTCCCCAGAGTCCACCACCTGACACACGGTGTGCTGCGAATCCCCCGCCGGCCGTACCCCATCCCACGCACACCGCTCAGTCAGAGCATGATCCCACTACACCCCGCCGCCCTTCTCGGCAAACTCGCCTGCCACCTTTCCTAGCGGAGAACTATGCGCTCACTTGATTGTATATTGGTCTCTCAGGTGTGTTATCTGCATCGTGGTGTTTGTCGCCGCTAAGTTGGCCATGGCTCAGTTGCTTGTGTAATGTATATACGCGTTGCGCTTTGAATGAAGCCATTCACGGTTGCTCGTGGTAGCAGCTACACCCAGTCTGTTTATGTTATGTTCTCATAGTTTGACTGTATCAGACTGATGTTATGTTGTATCATACTTTGAGACTTCAAAGTCTCGGGAGGGGATAGAGTACTCCAGACCTGTGTCGTCATTGCTTCTATCCTAATGTCCTTCTGTTCTCCTTACCTTTCCTTTGTATTTCAGAATGGTGTGATCATTGGCATTGAATACACATGTGCTAAATGACTTGAGGTCTATTTACTTATCTGCAACTTTTCTTGGCTGAAAAGACTCTCCAGCCGAAGATATTTGACTTTTTGGCGAAGGAATGCGGCGCATATATGATATACCGTACCGTCTGAGAGTGCCAGCACTGGTCTGAGCATGCGCAGACCAATAACGCACACCATAACATTAATAATTTACAACCTTCTGTCCTGAATTGGCGCGATGTAGGACCATTTTTGAAAAGAAAAAGAAACTGTATTAAAGAATATAATAAAATCGTGTTCTGAAAAATTTCCGAAGGTGAACTATTTCCTTTAAGGGAGGTATAATTATCCGAGGTAAACGTAATCTTAAATAGGATCGTACCTTAAAGGGAATAGTTCACCTTTAACATGGGGTTTTGGACTGAGATAGCAGATTTGTAGAGCAGATCTAAACATGGTTTGTGGTGAAAGAATTACCTCTCTACGTTAAGCAATTTCGGCACAGGACTAGTGGGCCCGATTTCAATCCCGCTGTTCCGGGCCACGATCGGGGAATGAACGCTCGCCGCCGCGCCGCCGGAGGCAGGTACACTCTCTGGCACGTAGTCTCTGGTCACGACGCCTCGTTAATATCCGCTCAGCCGCCCGGGCGGGGCAGGGGCCCCTTGTCAGAGACTGTACTTGGCGTCAGGCGGAGCGGGGCGGAGCCAGAACGCCAGCTGCTATCGTACGATTTCTCGTGAAATAGAAAGAGAAACTTACTTCTTTCTCCACATATATCCATCAGTTGTCCAAACCAAAGTCATATTCATAGTTTTGAGCTCAAGATGCACCTAATGGTTGAACTTCAAGACAACTTTCAAGGTGACCTATTCCCTTTAAAGGGAATAGTTCACCTTCAACATGGGATTTTGAACTGAAATAGCAGTTTTGTAGCCCGCGTTGAGAAATCCTTATCTGTAACTTTTCTTGGCTGAAAAGACTCTCCAGCCGAAGATATTTGACTTTTTGGCGAAAGAATGCGGCGCATATATGATATACCGTAGAGTACTCCAGACCTGTGTCGTCATTGCTTCTATCCTAATGTCCTTCTGTTCTCCTTACCTTTCCTTTGTATTTCAGAATGGTGTGATCATTGGCATTGAATACACATGTGCTAAATGACTTGAGGTCTATTTATGATCACACCATTCTTTCGGAGACTTGTATACGAACAATATGTTCGTAACTAGGTACACTTATTAAATAAGTACTTCAGGAAAAATTAACAACCTCACTCAAGTTCAGCTGAAAATGGCTGCGGTCAACAACGATCCCATCCACATCATTGGCGCCCTCCCTCTCCGCGTCTCAAACACCCGGGGACCCGGGGGCCTGGAGACAAGACAAGTGGTGTACTTCACTGATGCCACCGACAAATTCTTCCTCTCTCGCGGAGCCTGCGAAGCACTCGGCATCATCCCACCCGACTTCCCGAAGATTGGTACACACTCTCAGTCCAAGGCAGCACCCATCGCGGCACCCATGAGCACGTCAAGTGACACTGCTGCACCAGTATCCTGCATCACAGCCGAGTGTGACTGCCCACGACGTCAGCTCCCCCCACCGCGCCCAACTGCGCCACCGTACCCTCCCACTGAGGAAAATCGGGCTAAGCTAGAGGCCTGGCTCCTCGACTACTACGCATCCAGCACGTTCAATGTGTGCACACATCAGACCCTACCCGCGATGGAAGGTCCGCCTCTCCGTCTGATGGTAGATCCTGAAGCCACACCCGTAGCTCATCACACACCCATCCCTGTCCCCATCCACTGGCAGGACGATGTCAAGGCCGGCTTGGACCAAGATTGTCGCCTAGGAGTCGTCGAGGAAGTCCCTATCGGTACACCCGTGACTTGGTGTCACCGGATGGTGATCAACCCCAAAAAGAACGGTAAGCCCCGACGGACGGTTGACCTCCAGGATCTGAACCTCCACGCCACCCGCGAAACCCACCACACTCAGTCGCCGTTCCATCAAGCCCGGGCAGTCCCACGGGAGACGAAGAAAACCGTGTGCGACGCATGGAATGGTTACCATGCCGTGCCTCTCCACCCCGACGACCGCCACCTCACTACGTTCATAACGCCGTGGGGTCGCTACCGGTACTGCGTCGCCCCTCAAGGCTACACGGCTTCAGGAGACGGGTACAGCCGACGGTTCGACGCTCTCGTCGCCGACATCCCGCGCAAAACCAAGTGCGTCGACGACACCGTTCTATGGGCAGACAACATTGAGGAGTCATTTCACCAAGCTGTCGAATGGCTGGACCGCTGCGGCCGACATGGCATCACGCAGAACCCGTCCAAATTCCGCTTCGCGAATGACGTCGCGGAGTTCGCTGGATTCGAAATCACACCGACGACTGTGCGACCGTGTCCGCGGATGCTGCAGGCGATCGAGGGCTTCCCTACTCCTCGGAACCTGACCGACGTCCGCAGCTGGCTGGGCCTACTCAATCAGGTGTCGTACGCGTTCGCATCAGCCGATCAAATGCGACCGTACCGTGACTTGCTCAAACCGGGCCAGTCCTTCGCGTGGACCGACCAGCTGGACATCCTCTTCCAGCAGTCGAAAAAAGTCATCATCGCCCAAATCAAGGACGGTGTTGAAATCTTTGACAAGACTCGCCCCACATGCCTGGCCACCGACTGGTCGAAGGAAGGACTCGGCTACTGGCTCCTACAGAAGCACTGCCAGTGCGCCGGAACTCGGCCATTCTGCTGCCACTCTGGCTGGCGTGCCGTGTTGGTTGGGAGCCGCTTCACCCACGGCGCCGAATCCCGTTACGCACCAATCGAAGGCGAGGCACTGGCCGTCGTGGACGCCCTTCACAAGACTCGTCATTTCACTCTTGGCTGCTCTGACCTGCTCGTGGCTGTGGACCATCGACCTCTGCTGAAGGTCCTCGGTGACCGCTCCCTGGAAGAGATCCCGAACCCGCGGCTTCGGAACCTAAAGGAGAAGAGCCTTCGCTTCAGGTTCCGTGTTGTTCATGTCCCTGGCATTCGGAACAACGCAGCTGACGCCGTCTCTCGTCACCCGGTTGGGGCACCCGAAGCACCTGACCTCCCTGATGACGCATCAGTTGACACCACGTCGGCTCCTCCGAACCTGCGGGACACCCCTCGCGCCTGGCCGATCCTCGACGCTCTCGCCAACGTCCGGACGCACGAGACAATCGACACCTCATCATGCACGCCATTGAGTGCCTCGGCCACCACTGATCTCATCAGGTCAATAACCTGGGACGACGTACGCACGACAACCACCAGCGATCCTGAGATGCTCCGGCTCATCGATTCCATCAACAACGGCTTTCCTGAGGCGCCGACTGACGTACCAGTCGCGATCCGACCGTACCACAGATACCGCGACCATCTCAGCGAATACGACGGCGTCGTTCTCTACAAAGACCGAGTGGTGATCCCTCCTGCCCTTCGTCATCGTGTCCTTCAGGCACTCCATGCAGCCCATCAAGGCGTGTCGATGATGGACTCTCGAGCCGCCAGTTCCTTCTTCTGGCCCGGCATGTCGCAAGCCATATCGGACACCCGATCCCGATGCGACACATGCAACCGCAACGCGCCATCCCAGCCGAGCGCCCCTCCTACGCCACCCATTCTGCCGGCATATCCCTTCCAGAGCATCTGCGCTGATTACTTCTCGCACTGCGGACGTCACTACCTGGTTGTCGTCGACCGTTACAGCAACTGGCCCATCGTCGAGGAATCCTCCAACGGGTCGAGCGGTCTGGTCTCTGCCCTGCGCAGGACCTTCGTCACCTACGGGATCAGCGAGGAACTCACCTCCGACGGTGGACCAGAATTCACCGCCACAGCGTCCGAGACATTCCTCCGCAACTGGGGCGTTGGACACCGCCTGTCATCTGTCGCATTCCCCCATGGGAACTGTCGGGCAGAAGTCGCGGTGAAAACTGTGAAGCGCCTTCTCTGCGACAACACGCTCGCCACTGGTGGCCTGAACACGGACCACTTTCAGCGCGCCATGTTACAGTATCGCAACACCCCGGATCGTGACACCCGCCTCTCCCCAGCACAAGTGCTCTTTGGCCGTCCGATCCGCGACTTCATCCCCATACACCCAGGGAGGTATCGGCCTCATAGCACTTGGCGGGAGACACTGGCCAACCGCGAGGAGGCTCTACGGAACCGGCATATGCGTACACACGAACGCCTATCTGAACACACGCAGATCCTGCCACCCCTCGCGATCGGCGACTGCGTCCGCCTCCAGAACCTGGTGGGCCCGCATCCGACCAAGTGGGACAAGACGGGTATCGTGATCGAGGTGCGTCAATTCGACCAGTATGTCATCCGTGTCGACGGCTCGGGTCGCGTGACCATCCGCAACCGTCGCCACCTACGGAAATACCTTCCATTCATGCCTCGCCCCCCGACCCCTCCGCTGCTCAATCTCCCAGGGCGGCCACTGATGTCCGATGCCCGGAATGCTCACCCCTCAGCCGCTCGACCAGCTGTCAACCCGCCACGCCCGCCAGCTCCGGTCCGCCTCACACCCGACAGCCCACGGCCGAGCCCATCTGATGCTCGACCGTCTGAGAGTGCCAGCACTGGTCTGAGCATGCGCAGACCAATAACGCACACCATAACATTAATAATTTACGACCTTCTTGTGTGAGTCTGATCGGTTAGCCGAGTCCTCCGCTAGGTGGCAGTGCGCCTGCGGGAGAAATACAGTCTTCTCTGAGTCGCCGACGCGTGTGGAGCTGGCGGCTACTACGGACTCGAACATGGCGCAGCCGGCAGGGTCCGAGGGGATCGACCCCGCCTCAGTGCAACTACCCAGTGACGACGACGAACTCGTGCAGCCGGTAGCGATACCGGCGCCGAGTGTTGCGTCCGCTGCGATGGCGAGAGACGCTAAACCCCACCGACTGGAAGTGACTAGTGACCGCGGTGCTTCGTACCGGCTGTGGCGTCAGCGGTGGGACGATTACGCCATGTTGGCTGGACTGGCTAGCAAGCCACCAGCCCTACAGATGGCGATCCTCCGAACTTGCCTCTCGGATGAGGCAATGACGATCGTGGCGAACTTTGATACGCCAGAGGTGCAGCGGAATGACCTGTCCGCTGTCCTTATGCACCTGGAATGCTACGCCCGCGGCCAGGTAAACGAAGTCATCCAGCGTCGGACGTTCAACATGTGTGAACAACTCGACGGCGAATCATTTGACGACTTCGCCACGCGCTTGCGCGACTTGAGCAGGGACTGCGGATTCTGCGATACCTGCAGAGACTCTCTCATCCGTGACCGGATTGTGGTTGGTCTGCGTGACCCCGCAACGATTAAGCGTCTGTGCGCGGTACAACTCCTGTCGCTGCAACAGGCCACCCAGATTTGCCGCTCAGAAGAGGCTGCCGCCCGTGACGTCACAACCATCACCGGCGGCAACGCGGACGCCATCTCCGCCTGTATCACGCAGCCCAACCGCGGCGGCGCCCACCGCCGGGCCCAGAGCAGCCGCGGCGTCAGATTTCAGTCGCGCAGCCCCACCCCTCCCCGACGCCTGTCGGGGGCCGGTGCACCGCAGACGGGCGTCGCCCCAGCGCTGCCCGCCGCCTGCCGTAACTGCGGCAACCGCCACAGCCGCTCGGCCCGCTGCCCGGCAGCCGACCGTTCATGCTACAACTGCGGTCGGCACGGCCACATCTGAATTTCCACATCAGTCCTGAATTGGCGTCCTGAAGGCCACAGTCCTGAAGGCCACATCAGTCCTGAATTGGCGCGATGTAAGACCATTTTTGAAAAGAAAAAAGAAACTGTATTAAAAATATAATAAAATCGTGTTCTGAAATTTTTTTTCTCAGGTGAACTATTTCCTTTAAGCGCAACTATCCGTATCCCATTCGAAATATTCGCACCGCATCCATAGGCGTAATCACCTTCCGAAAGAAGGTGGGGGACGGAGGCACTTTGACAGGAGCGTAGGAACTATGTTCAAGTTGAGGGGGGGAGCAAGAGGCATTCTGAAGTCGATTCTTTCCAGGCAACGCCCATAGTGATAGGCGTAATGTTAAAATCAAAAATGTTGGGGGGCCGCTGCCCCCCCCCCCCCCCCGCCCCCCCCCCCTCCCCCCCTGCTCCTACGCCTATGCACTTTGAAGTCGATTCTTTCCATGCAACGCCCATAGGCGTAATGTTAAAATCCGAAAATGTTACTGGGGACTGATCCCCATTGACCCCAGTGGTGGTTACGCGACTGACCGCACCGAGCCGCGTGCGGCGACAGCCGAGTCGGACCAGAGCACCAGTGACGTCACACTAATGTTCGGGATTGAGGCGCTAAAATCCAGGATGACTCTACCTCTCTTATACAGCCTTGATCTATGCTGTTTTTCGTTGGACCCTGGTTGGATTCGTTTCTTTTTGTGTGTAACATTTTTGCCATTTCTTCTGCAATATAGTGAAAATAATGCATTGTTAAGACTTAGTTCAAGTGTACAATTTCTGGTCTTAAGGGTCATTGAAAGCTGAAGTTGATATCAGTTATTTTGATTTGTCATCACTGCTAATGGAGCTAGTGTTCCCCATACATTTAATATTTAGTTTGGGTATAAGTCCAATCGTCGGACACCTAACCCTGGACTTTCATGCTATCATAGCACAGATGATATTGCCGCACAGTGCTTTAATGTGTGTATTGTTTACATTGGGGCTGTTCCAGCGCCCTCAACCGGAAGAGGTTCTCCCGCCGGTTGAGGCGCTGTGGAGTGGAGCATGGGAATGGACTGTAGATATTTCCAATGTTAACAGCATGGACAATGTGCCACTAATGTGCAACAGCGTGTTGTCATGTAACATTGCCCCAGTGGCCAGTATGCACAACATGGCAGGAACATCAACAAGATATTTGGGGCAGCCCAAATCCTGCCCCAAATGGGACAGCAAGCTGCCCCATTTGGGGCAGGATTTTTTTTTTTCTCCAAAGGAGGAAATTTCGGTCCTCGGTCAGTAAAAACTGTTGTTGTTGGGGGGGGGGGGGGGGTCAGGTATTCACAATCACGTTTATCTAGTATGGATTCGCCTTTGAGCCAAAAGCGGTTGCTGTGGGGGTTACTATATGTCATAATCACAATCACGTTTTATCTAGTGTGAATCGGTAAACTGTTCTTCTGACCCAAAAAATCAAAAGCTGCCCCAAAATTCCCAAAGCTGCCCCTAAATTTACAATTCTGCCCCTAAATTTAAAAAGCTGCCCCAAATTTCCAAGCCTGCCCCCAAATTTTCAAAAGCTTCCCCAATTTGTATGTGTTGGTGCCAACCCTGCCAGACGAGATCTCGTCGAAACTTGCCACGTTTTGCATACTGGACGTTGACTTTCCTCCACCAGCCTCAACCGCTTGCTGAGCAGTGGCGATTTTGCTCAACTGGTTTAGGTTGGTGGAGGGTCAACCGATTTTAGTTGAGGCGCAGGAACAACATGTGGAGAAAATGAAGCCTCAACCTAATCTGGCTGAGGGCGCTGGAACCAAGGGTGTAGCCAAGGGGGGGGGGGGGGGGGGAGGGTTCATGCCCTCCTGGAAGCCAGGCAGGCCCCTCTGGTGACCAAGTGAAGGCCCCAGTGTTTTGGATGGTGCCAGGCGCACACACCAAATTACGTCGCATAAAAGAATGCCCACAAACCTAAAAAAGTGTAACACAAATAAATAACAACACTTGCTTGTCTGTTAAAGGGACTATCCCACCTTAACCCGCGAGTTACTGGGGTATATTTCATAACGCGACTTACTGGGGGGGGGGGGCTATTTTTTGCCCCCCTCGGATCTCCGGAACTACTGGACCGAATGTAAAAATTCAAACGGCATTCGATAGCCCTGGGAAATTTATCGAGTGAAACATAATATTGTTGACCTCGGGGTCACCGATGACGTCACAGGTCAGGTCAAGTACAAAATGTTTGACCATGTCAAAAGGTCTCAATGGATGGAATTGTCGCGCAAAATTTCGATATTAAACGCATAAGCTGTCGATAAATCGGTATGATTCGTGTGTCTTGACACTTCTAAGTACCTTTCTAAACTTTTTATGACCTTGGGTCAGGTCAAGGTCATCCGAGGTCACGAGGTCAAACTGCAGATTACGGTCATTAGGCATATGTTTTTAACATATGTTTATGGGTTTGTTTTTCGTCTAGAACGCGAAAATTACCTTAGAACATTATTTGTTCCATATAAATAGAAGTAAAAAGCAAAAATGGAAATGCGTTTTTTATGCATAGTAAAGCTGTGAGAGGTGGTCGATTTTTGTCATTTAAAGGACATAACTCAGTCATTTTTGAGGATATCGACTACAAATTTGGTACACATATTCACCGCACACGTCTCGATCACATATATTCCGGTTTTGGGATAATTATGATTTTTTCTTGATTTAAAAAAAAACAAAAACAACAATGTCCTCGTTTTCAAATGTCCTCGTTAAAGGGCCCCACCAATCTGCAGAGAGCCCCCTGTCAGCCTTTAGAGGACCCTGCCGATTGTAGAGGGCCCTCGGTCGGCGTTTAGAGGGCCCTGCTGATCTGTAGAGGCCCTCTGTCAGCCTTTAACCCTCGCCCGGGTAGGGGCAAAATCACTACGTGTTCGGGTAGGGGGTTGGTTGGTACGACCCCTCCCCCCTCCCCCCTTAGCGTTTCGCCCTTAATTGGGCTCTAGAGCTTCGATTAAAAAACGAGCGTGTTGCTTGTGGCGAGAGGAAGCCGGTGATATCCGATTTTAAGGTCTTTGGTCATTAGGGGACCTCTGAGGTCATTACAATGACCCAAAAGTCATACAAATTGTTAATGCATATAAATTGAATTTTATCGAGCTAGAATAGTGAATGAGCATATCATAATGCTTAATGAGTGCCAAATGTGTAATCAGCGTCACAAAATGTCCTAAAAACTGCCAAATTCCAAAAGGTCATGTCAGGTCATCTAAGGTCAGTGACCTCGGTTGACCTGTGGAAGTGCATGACCCAGTGGAACATATAATTATGTAAAATGGATCTTAAATTTGAAATCAGCGTCACAAAATGTCCTAGAAACCGCCAGAAGCCCCAAAAAAGTAATCTGAGGTCATCGGGGGTCCATGACCTCAGTTAACCTCTGAAAAGGTCAATCGAGGTCAAAATCTCAGTGGCAACCACAACTGTCACCTGGAAACACCTGTGCATATGCTCCTGAACAACAAACACTCGAAAATTGCACAAGTTACAAGCATCGATACTGCGGGACGCCATTTGCGCCTGACATGGCCTTGAGAAACAGGTCATAGTGTCATGCATCTTAGAAATTCATTTTTTTTTAGAGTATGTGGGATTTTTTTTCCCCTCAAAAGTAGGGTACTGAAAGTTGCATCGAAATCGGTTGTAAACTATGCGAGTTACTCCAGAAAAACCGAGGGGTGGCATCCACCCCCTGCCCGGGTGATGGTTAAAGGGCCCTGCCGATATGTATAGGGCCCTCTGTCGGTCTTTAGAGGGCCCCTGCTGATCTGTAGAGGACCCTCTGCCGGTCTTTAGAGGGCCCCTGCTGATCTGTAGAGGACCCTCTGGCGGCCTTTAGAGGGCCTTGCCGATTGTACAGGGCCCTCTGACGGCGTTTAGAGGGCTTACCGATCTGTAGAGGGCCCTCTGTCGGCCTTTAGAGGGCCCTGCTGATCTGTAGAGGGCCCTCTGCCGGCGTTTAGAGGGGCCTACCAATCTGCAGAGGGCCCTCCGACGGCCTTTAGAGGTCCCTGACGATTTCTAGAGAGTCCTCTGCCAGCCTTTCTAAGCCCTGACTATCTGTAGAGCGCCCTGCCAATCGGTAGAGGACCCCCTGCCGGCTTTTACAGGGCCTCAATATACCGGTAGAAGTTCTCTTCAGACGCAGGCTAGACCGCAAGTTGATATATTACATCAAATATGACAATTGATTTTTCCGTTGGGACTTATTAAATTGAATCATGCTTGGACTGTCCATGTCAAAATTGTCTTGCAGTATTATGACCTGATCACTCAGACCTAAAAGCAATCGTATACGTAGTGATGGAGGCTGAGCAAGCGTACGTCTCTCTAGGTAGAGGATGCGACGTTCGGGAGTATGGGCGGCATAATACTGCCATGGAGGCCGAGAGTCTTCCCTTCTCAACGTCCTGTCCGCTCCTCTCAATCCTGCTAGTCCTTGATCCTTCCGATATTCACGGTCCAGGGGCGGATCAATATTTTTTTTCAGGGGGGGGGGGGGGGTCGGGCTGCAGGGCATAGGGGCACATTTTTTTTCCAGGGAACAGGGGCGCATTTTGTCCGGGAAATTGGGGCGCCGTTTCTTCCAAACATGCACAGGGGCGGATCTATGATTTTTCCCGAA
>JAXIVJ010014484.1:7500-34275 GCA_036785665.1 Chirona hameri | reverse complement strand
CAGGCCAGAGGTCAGGTCACAGGCCAGAGGTCAGGTCACAGGCCAGAGGTCAGAGGTCAAGTCAGGTAAGACCAAAGGTCAGGCCAGAGGTCAGGTAAAAAGTCAAACCCAGATATCAGGTCAGAGGGCAGATCCAGAGGTCAGACAAGCGGTCAGAGTCACAGGTCAAACGAGCAGTCAAGTCAGATGTCAGACCCAGAGGTCATGTCAAATGTCAGGTCAGATGGAAGACCCGGAGGTCAGGCCAGAGGTCAGGCGAGAGGTCAGGCCAGAGGTCAGGTCCAGAAGTCAGGTCCAGAGGTCAGGCCAGAGGTCAGGCCAGAGGTCAGGCCAGAGGTCAGGCCAGAGGTCAGGCCAGAGGTCAGGCCAGAGGTCAGGCCAGAGGTCAGGCCAGAGGTCAGGCCAGAGGTCAGGCCAGAGGTCAGGCCAGAGGTCAAGTCCAGAGGTCAGTTACAGAGGTCAGGCCAGAGGTCAGGCCAGATATCAGGCCAGAGGTCAGGCCAGAGGTCAGGTCCAGAGGTCAGGCCAGAGGTCAGGCCAGAGGTCAGGTCCAGCGGTTAGGCCAGAGGTCAGGTCACAGATCAGGCCAGAGGTCAGTCCAGAGGTCAGGCCAGAGGTCAGGCCAGAGGTCAGGCCAGAGGTCAGGTCACATGCTCTGTATTCGCTGAAACAGCGTGAGCGGTCTATTGCGGTCCCCCAGGGAGGTACAGGGATGACAGTGATGAGAGGACGCTTCGCGATAAACACGGCTTTCGAGGGGTGTTCAGATGGACGGTGAATGGACACGCGTAACGACATACTCTGTCTCCTATAGCGACATACTATGTCTCCTATAGCGACATACTCTGTCTCCTATAGCGACATACTCTGTCTCCTATAGCGGTATACTCTGTCTTCTATAGCGACATACTCTGTCTCCTATAGCGACATACTATGTCTCCTATAGCGACATACTCTGTCTCCCATAGCGACATACTCTGTCTCCTATAGCGACATACTCTGTCTCCTATAGCGACATACTCTGTCTCCTATAGCGACATACTCTGTCTCCTATAGCGACATACTATGTCTCTTATAGCGACATACTCTGTCTCCTATAGCGACATACTCTGTCTCCTATAGCGACATACTATGTCTTCTATAGCGACATACTCTGTCTCCTATAGCGACATACTATGTCTCCTATAGCGACATACTCTGTCTCCTATAGCGACATACTCTGTCTCCTATAGCGACATACCCTGTCTCCTATAGCGACATACTCTGTCTCCTATAGCGACATACTCTGTCTCCTATAGCGACATACTCTGTCTCCTATAGCGACATACTCTGTCTCCTATAGCGACATACTCTGTCTCCTATAGCGACATACTCTGTCTCCTATAGCGACATACTCTGTCTCCTATAGCGACATACTCTGTCTCCTATAGCGACATACTCTGTCTCCTATAGCGACATACTCTGTCTCCCATAGCGACATACTCTGTCTCCCATAGCGACATACTCTGTCTCCTATAGCGACATACTATGTCTCCTATAGCGACATACTCCGTCTCCTATAGCGACATACTCTGTCTCCCATAGCGACATACTCTGTCTCCCATAGCGACATACTCTGTCTCCTATAGCGACATACTCTGTCTCCTATAGCGACATACTCTGTCTCCTATAGCGACATACTCTGTCTCCTATAGCGACATACTCTGTCTCCTATAGCGACATACTCTGTCTCCTATAGCGACATACTCTGTCTCCTATAGCGACATACTCTGTCTCCTATAGCGACATACTATGTCTTCTATAGCGACATACTCTGTCTCCTATAGCGACATACTCTGTCTCCCATAGCGACATACTCTGTCTCCTATAGCGACATACTATGTCTCCTATAGCGACATACTCTGTCTCCTATAGCGACATACTCTGTCTCCTATAGCGACATACTATGTCCCCTATAGCGACATACTCTGTCTTCTATAGCGACATACTCTGTCTCCTATAGCGACATACTATGTCCCCTATAGCGACATACTCTGTCTTCTATAGCGACATACTCTGTCTCCTATAGCGACATACTCTGTCTCCTATAGCGACATACTCTGTCTCCCATAGCGACACACTCTGTCTCCTATAGCGACATACTCTGTCTCCTATAGCGACATACTATGTCCCCTATAGCGACATACTCTGTCTTCTATAGCGACATACTCTGTCTCCTATAGCGACATACTCTGTCTCCTATAGCGACATACTCTGTCTCCCATAGCGACATACTCTGTCTCCTATAGCGACATACTCTGTCTCCTATAGCGACATACTCTGTCTCCTATAGCGACATACTCTGTCTCCTATAGCGACATACTCTGTCTCCTATAGCGACACACTCTGTCTCCCATAGCGACATACTCTGTCTCCTATAGCGACATACTCTGTCTCCTATAGCGACATACTCTGTCTCCTATAGCGACATACTCTGTCTCCTATAGCGACATACTCTGTCTCCTATAGCGACATACTCTGTCTCCTATAGCGACATACTATGTCCCCTATAGCGACATACTCTGTCTCCTATAGCGACATACTCTGTCTCCTATAGCGGCATACTCTGTCTCCTATAGCGACATACTCTGTCTCCTATAGCGACATACTCTGTCTCCTATAGCGACATACTCTGTCTCCTATAGCGACATACTCTGTCTCCTATAGCGACATACTCTGTCTCCTATAGCGACATACTCTGTCTCCTATAGCGACATACTCTGTCTCCTATAGCGACATACTATGTCTCCTATAGCGACATACTCTGTCTCCTATAGCGACATACTCTGTCTCCTATAGCGACATACTCTGTCTCCCATAGCGACATACTCTGTCTCCTATAGCGACATACTATGTCTCCTATAGCGACATACTCTGTCTCCTATAGTGGCATACTCTGTCTCCCATAGCGACATACTCTGTCTCCTATAGCGACATACTCTGTCTCCTATAGCGACATACTCTGTCTCCTATAGCGACATACTCTGTCTCCTATAGCGACATACTCTGTCTCCTATAGCGACATACTATGTCTCCTATAGCGACATACTCTGTCTCCTATAGCGACATACTCTGTCTCCTATAGCGACATACTCTGTCTCCTATAGCGACATACTCTGTCTCCTATAGCGACATACTCTGTCTCCCATAGCGACATACTCTGTCTCCCATAGCGACATACTCTGTCTCCTATAGCGGCATACTATGTCTCCTATAGCGACATACTCTGTCTCCTATAGCGACATACTCTGTCTCCTATAGCGACATACTCTGTCTCCTATAGCGACATACTATGTCTCCTATAGCGACATACTCTGTCTCCTATAGTGGCATACTCTGTCTCCCATAGCGACATACTCTGTCTCCTATAGCGACATACTCTGTCTCCTATAGCGACATACTCTGTCTCCTATAGCGACATACTCTGTCTCCTATAGCGACATACTCTGTCTCCTATAGCGACATACTATGTCTCCTATAGCGACATACTCTGTCTCCTATAGCGACATACTCTGTCTCCTATAGCGACATACTCTGTCTCCTATAGCGACATACTCTGTCTCCTATAGCGACATACTCTGTCTCCCATAGCGACATACTCTGTCTCCCATAGCGACATACTCTGTCTCCTATAGCGACATACTATGTCTCCTATAGCGACATACTCTGTCTCCTATAGCGACATACTCTGTCTCCTATAGCGACATACTCTGTCTCCTATAGCGACATACTCTGTCTCCTATAGCGACATACTCTGTCTCCTATAGCGACATACTCTGTCTCCTATAGCGACATACTCTGTCTCCTATAGCGACATACTCTGTCTCCTATAGCGACATACTATGTCTCCTATAGCGACATACTCTGTCTCCTATAGCGACATACTCTGTCTCCTATAGCGACATACTCTGTCTCCCATAGCGACATACTCTGTCTCCTATAGCGACATACTCTGTCTCCTATAGCGACATACTCTGTCTCCCATAGCGACATACTCTGTCTCCTATAGCGACATACTCTGTCTCCTATAGCGACATACTCTGTCTCCTATAGCGACATACTCTGTCTCCTATAGCGACATACTCTGTCTCCCATAGCGACATACTCTGTCTCCCATAGCGACATACTCTGTCTCCTATAGCGACATACTATGTCTCCTATAGCGACATACTCTGTCTCCTATAGCGACATACTCTGTCTCCTATAGCGACATACTCTGTCTCCTATAGCGACATACTCTGTCTCCTATAGCGACATACTCTGTCTCCTATAGCGACATACTCTGTCTCCTATAGCGACATACTCTGTCTCCTATAGCGACATACTCTGTCTCCTATAGCGACATACTATGTCTCCTATAGCGACATACTCTGTCTCCTATAGCGACATACTCTGTCTCCTATAGCGACATACTCTGTCTCCCATAGCGACATACTCTGTCTCCTATAGCGACATACTCTGTCTCCTATAGCGACATACTCTGTCTCCCATAGCGACATACTCTGTCTCCTATAGCGACATACTCTGTCTCCTATAGCGACATACTCTGTCTCCTATAGCGACATACTCTGTCTCCTATAGCGACATACTATGTCTCCTATAGCGACATACTCTGTCTCCTATAGCGACATACTCTGTCTCCTATAGCGACATACTATGTCTCCTATAGCGACATACTCTGTCTCCTATAGCGACATACTATGTCTTCTATAGCGACATACTCTGTCTCCTATAGCGACATACTATGTCTCCTATAGCGACATACTCTGTCTCCTATAGCGACATACTGTCTCCTATAGCGACATACTCTGTCTCCTATAGCGACATACTCTGTCTCCTATAGCGACATACTCTGTCTCCTATAGCGACATACTATGTCTCCTATAGCGACATACTCTGTCTCCTATAGCGACATACTGTCTCCTATAGCGACATACTCTGTCTCCTATAGCGACATACTGTCTCCTATAGCGACATACTCTGTCTCCTATAGCGACATACTCTGTCTCCTATAGCGACATACTCTGTCTCCTATAGCGACATACTCTGTCTCCCATAGCGACATACTCTGTCTCCTATAGCGACATACTCTGTCTCCTATAGCGACATACTCTGTCTCCTATAGCGACATACTCTGTCTCCTATAGCGACATACTCTGTCTCCCATAGCGACATACTCTGTCTCCTATAGCGACATACTCTGTCTCCTATAGCGACATACTCTGTCTCCTATAGCGACATACTCTGTCTCCTATAGCGACATACTCTGTCTCCTATAGCGACATACTCTGTCTTCTATAGCGACATACTCTGTCTCCTATAGCGACATACTCTGTCTTCCATAGCGACATACTCTGTCTCCTATAGCGACATACTCTGTCTCCTATAGCGACATACTCTGTCTCCTATAGCGACATACTCTGTCTCCTATAGCGACATACTCTGTCTCCTATAGCGACATACTGTCTCCTATAGCGACATACTCTGTCTCCTATAGCGACATACTCTGTCTCCTATAGCGGCATACTCTGTCTCCCATAGCGACATACTCTGTCTCCTATAGCGGCATACTGTCTCCTATAGCGACATACTCTGTCTCCTATAGCGACATACTCTGTCTCCTATAGCGACATACTATGTCTCCTATAGCGACATACTCTGTCTCCTATAGCGACATACTCTGTCTCCTATAGCGACATACTCTGTCTCCCATAGCGACATACTGTCTCCTATAGCGGCATACTGTCTCCTAAAGCGACATACTATGTCTCCCATAGCGACATACTATGTCTCCTATAGCGACATACTATGTCTCCTATAGCGACATACTCTGTCTCCTATAGCGACATACTCTGTCTCCTATAGCGACATACTCTGTCTCCTATAGCGACATACTCTGTCTCCTATAGCGACATACTCTGTCTCCTATAGCGACATACTCTGTCTCCTATAGCGACATACTCTGTCTCCTATAGCGACATACTCTGTCTCCTATAGCGACATACTCTGTCTCCTATAGCGACATACTCTGTCTCCCATAGCGACATACTCTGTCTCCCATAGCGACATACTCTGTCTCCTATAGCGACATACTATGTCTCCTATAGCGACATACTCTGTCTCCTATAGCGACATACTCTGTCTCCTATAGCGACATACTCTGTCTCCTATAGCGACATACTATGTCTCCTATAGCGACATACTCTGTCTCCTATAGTGGCATACTCTGTCTCCCATAGCGACATACTCTGTCTCCTATAGCGACATACTCTGTCTCCTATAGCGACATACTCTGTCTCCTATAGCGACATACTCTGTCTCCTATAGCGACATACTCTGTCTCCTATAGCGACATACTATGTCTCCTATAGCGACATACTCTGTCTCCTATAGCGACATACTCTGTCTCCTATAGCGACATACTCTGTCTCCTATAGCGACATACTCTGTCTCCTATAGCGACATACTCTGTCTCCCATAGCGACATACTCTGTCTCCCATAGCGACATACTCTGTCTCCTATAGCGACATAATATGTCTCCTATAGCGACATACTCTGTCTCCTATAGCGACATACTCTGTCTCCTATAGCGACATACTCTGTCTCCTATAGCGACATACTCTGTCTCCTATAGCGACATACTCTGTCTCCTATAGCGACATACTCTGTCTCCTATAGCGACATACTCTGTCTCCTATAGCGACATACTCTGTCTCCTATAGCGACATACTATGTCTCCTATAGCGACATACTCTGTCTCCTATAGCGACATACTCTGTCTCCTATAGCGACATACTCTGTCTCCCATAGCGACATACTCTGTCTCCTATAGCGACATACTCTGTCTCCTATAGCGACATACTCTGTCTCCCATAGCGACATACTCTGTCTCCTATAGCGACATACTCTGTCTCCTATAGCGACATACTCTGTCTCCTATAGCGACATACTCTGTCTCCTATAGCGACATACTCTGTCTCCTATAGCGACATACTCTGTCTCCTATAGCGACATACTCTGTCTCCTATAGCGACATACTCTGTCTCCTATAGCGACATACTCTGTCTTCTATAGCGACATACTCTGTCTCCTATAGCGACATACTCTGTCTTCCATAGCGACATACTCTGTCTCCTATAGCGACATACTCTGTCTCCTATAGCGACATACTCTGTCTCCTATAGCGACATACTCTGTCTCCTATAGCGACATACTATGTCTCCTATAGCGACATACTCTGTCTCCTATAGCGACATACTCTGTCTCCTATAGCGACATACTGTCTCCTATAGCGACATACTCTGTCTCCTATAGCGACATACTCTGTCTCCTATAGCGGCATACTCTGTCTCCCATAGCGACATACTCTGTCTCCTATAGCGGCATACTGTCTCCTATAGCGACATACTCTGTCTCCTATAGCGACATACTCTGTCTCCTATAGCGACATACTATGTCTCCTATAGCGACATACTCTGTCTCCTATAGCGACATACTCTGTCTCCTATAGCGACATACTCTGTCTCCTATAGCGACATACTCTGTCTCCTATAGCGACATACTCTGTCTCCATAGCGACATACTCTGTCTCCCATAGCGACATACTCTGTCTCCTATAGCGACATACTATGTCTCCTATAGCGACATACTCTGTCTCCTATAGCGACATACTCTGTCTCCTATAGCGACATACTCTGTCTCCTATAGCGACATACTCTGTCTCCTATAGCGACATACTCTGTCTCCTATAGCGACATACTCTGTCTCCTATAGCGACATACTCTGTCTCATATAGCGACATACTCTGTCTCCTATAGCGACATACTATGTCTCCTATAGCGACATACTCTGTCTCCTATAGCGACATACTCTGTCTCCCATAGCGACATACTCTGTCTCCCATAGCGACATACTCTGTCTCCTATAGCGACATACTCTGTCTCCTATAGCGACATACTCTGTCTCCCATAGCGACATACTCTGTCTCCTATAGCGACATACTCTGTCTCCTATAGCGACATACTCTGTCTCCTATAGCGACATACTCTGTCTCCTATAGCGACATACTATGTCTCCTATAGCGACATACTCTGTCTCCTATAGCGACATACTCTGTCTCCTATAGCGACATACTATGTCTCCTATAGCGACATACTCTGTCTCCTATAGCGACATACTATTTCTTCTATAGCGACATACTCTGTCTCCTATAGCGACATACTATGTCTCCTATAGCGACATACTCTGTCTCCTATAGCGACATACTGTCTCCTATAGCGACATACTCTGTCTCCTATAGCGACATACTCTGTCTCCTATAGCGACATACTCTGTCTCCTATAGCGACATGCTATGTCTCCTATAGCGACATACTCTGTCTCCTATAGCGACATACTGTCTCCTATAGCGACATACTCTGTCTCCTATAGCGACATACTGTCTCCTATAGCGACATACTCTGTCTCCTATAGCGACATACTCTGTCTCCTATAGCGACATACTCTGTCCTCCTATAGCGACATACTCTGTCTCCCATAGCGACATACTCTGTCTCCTATAGCGACATACTCTGTCTCCTATAGCGACATACTCTGTCTCCTATAGCGACATACTCTGTCTCCTATAGCGACATACTCTGTCTCCCATAGCGACATACTCTGTCTCCTATAGCGACATACTCTGTCTCCTATAGCGACATACTCTGTCTCCTATAGCGACATACTCTGTCTCCTATAGCGACATACTCTGTCTCCTATAGCGACATACTCTGTCTTCTATAGCGACATACTCTGTCTCCTATAGCGACATACTCTGTCTTCCATAGCGACATACTCTGTCTCCTTTAGCGACATACTCTGTCTCCTATAGCGACATACTCTGTCTCCTATAGCGACATACTCTGTCTCCTATAGCGACATACTCTGTCTCCTATAGCGACATACTGTCTCCTATAGCGACATACTCTGTCTCCTATAGCGACATACTCTGTCTCCTATAGCGGCATACTCTGTCTCCCATAGCGACATACTCTGTCTCCTATAGCGGCATACTGTCTCCTATAGCGACATACTCTGTCTCCTATAGCGACATACTCTGTCTCCTATAGCGACATACTATGTCTCCTATAGCGACATACTCTGTCTCCTATAGCGACATACTCTGTCTCCTATAGCGACATACTCTGTCTCCCATAGCGACATACTGTCTCCTATAGCGGCATACTGTCTCCTAAAGCGACATACTATGTCTCCATAGCGACATACTATGTCTCCTATAGCGACATACTATGTCTCCTATAGCGACATACTCTGTCTCCTATAGCGACATACTCTGTCTCCTATAGCGACACACTCTGTCTCCTATAGCGACATACTCTGTCTCCTATAGCGACATACTCTGTCTCCTATAGCGACATACTCTGTCTCCCAATAGCGACATACTCTGTCTCCTATAGCGACATACTCTGTCTCCTATAGCGACATACTATGTCTCCTATAGCGACATACTCTGTCTCCTATAGCGACATACTCTGTCTCCTATAGCGACATACTCTGTCTCCTATAGCGACATACTCTGTCTCCTATAGCGACATACTCTGTCTCCTATAGCGACATACTCTGTCTCCTATAGCGACATACTCTGTCTCCTATAGCGACATACTCTGTCTTCTATAGCGACATACTCTGTCTCCTATAGCGACATACTCTGTCTTCTATAGCGACATACTCTGTCTCCTATAGCGACATACTCTGTCTCCTATAGCGACATACTCTGTCTTCCATAGCGACATACTCTGTCTCCCATAGCGACATACTCTGTCTCCTATAGCGACATACGCTGTCTCCTATAGCGACATACTCTGTCTCCTATAGCGACATACTCTGTCTCCTATAGCGACATACTCTGTCTCCTATAGCGACATACTCTGTCTCCTATAACGGCATACTCTGTCTCCTATAGCGACATACTCTGTCTCCAATAGCGGTATACTCTGTCTCCTATAGCGACATACTCTGTCTCCTATAGCGACATACTCTGTCTCATATAACGGCATACTCTGTCTCCTATAGCGACATACTCTGTCTCCTATAGCGACATACTCTGTCTCCTATAGCGACATACTCTGTCTCCTATAGCGACATACTCTGTCTCCTATAGCGACATACTCTGTCTCCTATAGCGACATACTCTGTCTCCTATAGCGACATACTCTGTCTCATATAGCGACATACTCTGTCTCCTATAGCGACATACTCTGTCTCCTATAGCGACATACTCTGTCTCCTATAGCGACATACTCTGTCTCCTATAGCGACATACTATGTCCCCTATAGCGACATACTCTGTCTTCTATAGCGACATACTCTGTCTCCTATAGCGACATACTCTGTCTCCTATAGCGACATACTCTGTCTCCTATAGCGACATACTCTGTCTCCTATAGCGACATACTGTCTCCTATAGCGACATACTCTGTCTCCCATAGCGACATACTCTGTCTCCTATAGCGACATACTCTGTCTCCTATAGCGACATACTCTGTCTCCTATAGCGGCATACTGTCTCCTATAGCGACATACTCTGTCTCCTATAGCGACATACTCTGTCTCCTATAGCGGCATACTCTGTCTCCTATAGCGACATACTCTGTCTCCTATAGCGACATACTGTCTCCTATAGCGACATACTATGTCTCCTTTAGCGACATACTATGTCTCCCATAGCGACATACTCTGTCTCCTATAGCGACATAATATGTCTCCTATAGCGACATACTCTGTATCCTATAGCGACATACTATGTCTCCTATAGCGACATACTGTCTCCTATAGCGACATACTCTGTCTCCTATAGCGACATACTCTGTCTCCTATAGCGACATACTCTGTCTCCTATAGCGACATACTGTCTCCTATAGCGACATACTCTGTCTCCTATAGCGACATACTCTGTCTCCTATAGCGACATACTCTGTCTCCTATAGCGACATACTCTGTCTCCTATAGCGACATACTCTGTCTCCTATAGCGACATACTCTGTCTCCTATAGCGACATACTCTGTCTCCTATAGCAACATACTCTGTCTCCTATAGCGACATACTCTGTCTCCTATAGCGACATACTCTGTCTCCTATAGCGACATACTCTGTATTCTATAGCGACATACTCTGTCTCCTATAGCGACATACTCTGTCTCCTATAGCGACATACTCTGTCTCCTATAGCGACATACTCTGTCTCCTATAGCGACATACTCTGTCTCCTATAGCGACATACTCTGTCTCCTATAGCGACATACTCTGTCTCCTATAGCGACATACTCTGTCTCCTATAGCGACATACTCTGTCTCCTATAGCGACATACTCTGTCTCCTATAGCGGCATACTCTGTCTCCTATAGCGACATACTCTGTCTCCTATAGCGACATACTATGTCTCCTATAGCGACATACTATGTCTCCTATAGCGACATACTCTGTCTCCTATAGCGACATACTCTGTCTCCTATAGCGACATACTCTGTCTCCTATAGCGACATACTCTGTCTCCTATAGCGACATACTCTGTCTTCCATAGCGACATACTCTGTCTCCTATAGCGACATACTCTGTCTCCTATAGCGACATACTCTGTCTCCTATAGCGACATACTCTGTCTCCTATAGCGACATACTCTGTCTCCTATAGCGACATACTCTGTCTCCTATAGCGACATACTCTGTCTCCTATAGCGACATACTCTGTCTCCTATAGCGACATACTCTGTCTCCTATAGCGACATACTCTGTCTTCCATAGCGACATACTCTGTCTCCTATAGCGACATACTCTGTCTCCTATAGCGACATACTATGTCTCCCATAGCGACATACTCTGTCTCCCATAGCGACATACTCTGTCTCCTATAGCGACATACTCTGTCTCCTATAGCGACATACTCTATCTCCTATAGCGACATACTCTGTCTCCTATAGCGACATACTATGTCTCCTATAGCGACATACTCTGTCTCCTATAGCGACATACTCTGTCTCCTATAGCGACATACTCTGTCTTCTATAGCGACATACTCTGTCTCCTATAGCGACATACTATGTCTCCTATAGCGACATACTCTGTCTCCTATAGCGACATACTATGTCTCCCATAGCGACATACTCTGTCTCCCATAGCGACATACTCTGTCTCCTATAGCGACATACTCTGTCTCCTATAGCGACATACTCTGTCTCCTATAGCGACATACTCTGTCTCCTATAGCGACATACTCTGTCTCCTATAGCGACATACTATGTCTCCTATAGCGACATACTCTGTCTCCTATAGCGACATACTCTGTCTCCTATAGCGACATACTCTGTCTCCTATAGCGGCATACTCTGTCTCCTATAGCGACACACTATGTCTCCTATAGCGACATACTATGTCTCCTATAGCGACATACTCTGTCTCCTATAGCGACATACTCTGTCTCCTATAGCGACATACTCTGTCTCATATAGCGACATACTCTGTCTCCCATAGCGACATACTCTGTCTCCTATAGCGACATACTCTGTCTCCTATAGCGACATACTCTGTCTCCTATAGCGACATACTCTGTCTCCCATAGCGACATACTCTGTCTCCTATAGCGACATACTCTGTCTCCTATAGCGACATACTCTGTCTCCTATAGCGACATACTCTGTCTCCTATAGCGACATACTCTGTCTCATATAGCGACATACTCTGTCTCCCATAGCGACATACTCTGTCTCCTATAGCGACATACTCTGTCTCATATAGCGACATACTCTGTCTCCCATAGCGACATACTCTGTCTCCTATAGCGACATACTCTGTCTCCTATAGCGACATACTATGTCTCCTATAGCGACATACTCTGTCTCCTATAGCGACATACTCTGTCTCCTATAGCGACATACTCTGTCTCATATAGCGACATACTCTGTCTCCCATAGCGACATACTCTGTCTCCTATAGCGACATACTCTGTCTCCTATAGCGACATACTCTGTCTCCTATAGCGACATACTCTGTCTCCTATAGCGACATACTCTGTCTCCCATAGCGACATACTCTGTCTCCCATAGCGACATACTCTGTCTCATATAGCGACATACTATGTCTCCTATAGCGACATACTCTGTCTCCCATAGCGACATACTCTGTCTCCTATAGTGACATACTCTGTCTCCTATAGCGACATACTCTGTCTCCTATAGCGACATACTCTGTCTCCTATAGCGACATACTCTGTCTCCTATAGCGACATACTCTGTCTCCTATAGCGACATACTCTGTCTCCTATAGCGACATACTCTGTCTTCTATAGCGACATACTCTGTCTCCTATAGCGGCATACTCTGTCTCCTATAGCGACATACTCTGTCTCCTATAGCGACATACTCTGTCTCCTATAGCGACATACTCTGTCTCCTATAGCGACATACTCTGTCTCCTATAGCGACATACTCTGTCTCCTATAGCGACATACTCTGTCTCCTATAGCGACATACTCTGTCTCCTATAGCGACATACTCTGTCTCCTATAGCGACATACTCTGTCTCCTATAGCGACATACTCTGTCTCCTATAGCGACATACTCTGTCTCCTATAGCGACATACTCTGTCTCCTATAGCGACATACTCTGTCTCCTATAGCGACATACTCTGTCTCCTATAGCGACATACTCTGTCTCCTATAGCGACATACTCTGTCTCCTATAGTGACATACTCTGTCTCCTATAGCGACATACTCTGTCTCCTATAGCGACATACTCTGTCTCCTATAGCGACATACTCTGTCTCCTATAGCGACATACTCTGTCTCCTATAGCGACATACTCTGTCTCATATAGCGGCATACTCTGTCTCCCATAGCGACATACTCTGTCTCCTATAACGGCATACTCTGTCTCCTATAGCGACATACTCTGTCTCCTATAGCGACATACTCTGTCTCATATAACGGCATACTCTGTCTCCCATAGCGACATACTCTGTCTCCTATAGCGACATACTCTGTCTCCTATAGCGACATACTCTGTCTCCTATAGCGACATACTCTGTCTCCTATAGCGACATACTCTGTCTCCTATAGCGACATACTCTGTCTCCCATAGCGACATACTCTGTCTCCTATAGCGACATACTATGTCTCCTATAGCGACATACTCTGTCTCCTATAGCGACATACTCTGTCTCCTATAGCGACATATTCTGTCTCCCATAGCGACATACTCTGTCTCCTATAGCGACATACTATGTCTCCTATAGCGACATACTCTGTCTCCTATAGCGACATACTCTGTCTCCTATAGCGACATACTATGTCTCCTATAGCGACATACTCTGTCTCCTATAGCGACATACTCTGTCTCCTATAGCGACATACTATGTCTCCTATAGCGACATACTCTGTCTCCCATAGCGACATACTCTGTCTCCTATAGCGACATACTATGTCTCCTATAGCGACATACTATGTCTCCCATAGCGACATACTCTGTCTCCTATAGCGACATACTCTGTCTCCTATAGCGACATACTATGTCTCCTATAGCGACATACTATGTCTCCTATAGCGACATACTCTGTCTCCTATAGCGACATACTCTGTCTCCTATAGCGACATACTCTGTCTCCCATAGCGACATACCCTGTCTCCTATAGCGACATACTCTGTCTCCTATAGCGACATACTCTGTCTCCTATAGCGACATACTCTGTCTCCTATAGCGACATACTCTGTCTCCTATAGCGACATACTCTGTCTCCTATAGCGACATACTCTGTCTCCTATAGCGACATACTCTGTCTTCTATAGCGACATACTCTGTCTCCTATAGCGACATACTCTGTCTCCTATAGCGGCATACTCTGTCTCCCATAGCGACATACTCTGTCTCCTATAGCGACATACTCTGTCTCCCATAGTGACATGCTCTGTCTCCTATAGCGACATACTCTGTCTCCTATAGCGACATACTCTGTCTTCTATAGCGACATACTATGTCCCCTATAGCGACATACTCTGTCTCCTATAGCGACATACTCTGTCTTCTATAGCGACATACTCTGTCTCCTATAGCGGCATACTCTGTCTCCCATAGCGACATACTCTGTCTCCTATAGCGACATACTCTGTCTCCCATAGTGACATGCTCTGTCTCCTATAGCGACATACTCTGTCTCCTATAGCGACATACTCTGTCTTCTATAGCGACATACTATGTCCCTTATAGCGACATACTCTGTCTCCTATAGCGACATACTCTGTCTTCTATAGCGACATACTCTGTCTCCTATAGCGACATACTCTGTCTCCTATAGCGACATGCTCTGTCTCCTATAGCGACATACTCTGTCTCCTATAGCGACATACTCTGTCTCCTATAGCGGCATACTCTGTCTCCCATAGCGACATACTCTGTCTCCTATAGCGACATACTCTGTCTCCTATAGCGACATACTCTGTCTCCCATAGCGGCATACTCTGTCTCCTATAGCGACATACTATGTCTCATATAGCGACATACTATGTCTCCTATAGCGACATACTGTGTCTCCTATAGCGACATACTCTGTCTCCTATAGCGACATACTCTGTCTCCTATAGCATTAGGCAGGTTACTCAAATATCAACGAACTTGTTTTCTCCTGATTAGATAAATTACATGAAACTTATGTTTTTGATGAATGAAAATGAACACATCGTAGAACCTGCCATTCTCTGTCATGTCAAAACGCTTCGAAACTCAGCAGCAATCAGCAGCATTCTCATGCTTGGCTGGCGAGTAGTGTAGGTATATCCACAGGAATAGGAATATTATGTCGTAAATATGTTGTGCTATTATATGTTAAACCTTATACCATATGTGTAACCATATCTGTAACGGACAACAAACAACAACGTAGTGACGTTTATATATCTGCCCTGATCCTAGATGGTAGACCATATCAAAATAGATAGCGGTATCGCAATGACTGCCTTATCGTGCACGTTTTGCTGTCAGTCTGTAGAACGCACCTGCACAAACCGTTGGTGGTTCTCCATCAGCTTGGGCGTCATCACCGACTTGAGGTCACTCATGCCGACCTTGGCGCCGATGGCCTGAGCGTTAAACAGTGTGCTGCTGGCGTCGTATACCATGGTACCACGCAGAATCAGAACCGCCAGGACACCTGGCCGCAGGTCAGGTCAGGTACAGGTCATGCTGCGAAGAATCAGAAACGCAAGCACACCTGGCCGCAGGTCAGGTCAGGTACAGGTCATAGCAGGTCAGGTCATGCTGCGAAGAATCAGAAACGCAAGCACACCTGGCCGCAGGTCAGGTCAGGTACAGGTCATAGCAGGTCAGGTCATGCTGCGAAGAATCAGAAACGCCAGCACACCTGTCCGCAGGTCAGGTCAGGTACAGGTCATATCAGGTCAGGTCATGCTGCGAAGAATCAGCAACGCCAGCACACCTGGGCGCAGGTCAGGTCATAATGTGAAGAATCAGAATAACCAACACATCTGGACGCAGGTCACGGCAGGGCAGGGCACATGACAAGCCAGGGCAGGGCACAGGGCACGGCACAGGGCAGGGCACAGGGCAGGGCACAGGGCAGGGCACAGGGCAGGGCACAGGGCAGGGCACAGGGCAGGGCACAGGGCAGGGCACAGGGCAGGGCACAGGGCAGGACACAGGGCACAGGGCAGGGCACAGGGCACGGCACAGGGCACGGCACAGGGCAGGGCACAGGGCAGGGCACAGGGCAGGGCACAGGGCAGGGCACAGGGCAGGGCACAGGGCAGGGCACAGGGCAGGGCACAGGGCAGGGCACAGGGCAGGGCACAGGGCAGGGCACAGGGCAGGGCACAGGGCACAGGGCAGGGCACAGGGCACGGCACAGGGCACGGCACAGGGCAGGGTACAGGGCAGGGTACAGGGCAGGGCACAGGGCAGGGCACAGGGCAGGGCACAGGGCAGGGCACAGGGCAGGGCACAGGGCAGGACACAGGGCAGGGCACAGGGCATGGCACAGGGCAGGGCACAGGGCAGGGCACAGGGCAGGGCACAGGGCAGGGCACAGGACAGGGCACAGGGCAGGGCACAGGGCAGGGCACAGGGCAGGGCACAGGGCAGGGCACAGGGCAGGGCACAGGGCAGGGCACAGGGCACAGGGCAGGGCACAGGGCAGGGCACAGGGCAGGGCACAGGGCAGGGCACAGGGCAGGGCACAGGGCAGGGCACAGGGCAGGGCACAGGGCAGGGCACAGGGCAGGGCACAGGGCAGGGCACAGGGCAGGGCACAGGGCAGGGCAGTGCAGGGCACAGGGCAGTGCAGGGCACAGGGCAGTGCAGGGCACAGGGCAGTGCAGGGCACAGGGCAGTGCAGGGCACAGGGCAGTGCAGGGCACAGGGCAGTGCAGGGCACAGGGCAGTGCAGGGCACAGGGCAGTGCAGGGCACAGGGCAGTGCAGGGCACAGGGCAGGGCACAGGGCAGGGTACAGAGCAGGGTTAGTCAGGTCAGGGCAGGGCACAGGGCAGGGCACAGGGCAGGGCACAGGGCAGGGCACAGGGCAGGGCACAGGGCAGGGCACAGGGCAGGGCACAGGGCAGGGCACAGGGCAGGGCACAGGGCAGGGCACAGGGCAGGGCACAGAGCAGGGTTAGTCAGGTCAGGGCAGGGCACAGGGCAGGGTTAGTCAGGTCAGGGCAGGGCATAGAGCAGGGTTAGTCAGGGCAGGGCAGGGCACAGGGAAAGGCACAGAGCAGGGTTAGTCAGGTCAGGGCAGGGCACAGGGCAGGGTTAGTCAGGGCAGGGCAGAGCACAGGGCAAGGCACAGAGCAGGATTAGTCAGGTCAGTACAGGGCACAGGGCAGGGTTAGTCAGGGCAGGGCAGGGCACAGGGCAAGGCACAGAGCAGGGTTAGTCAGGTCAGGGCAGGGCACAGGGCAGAGTTAGTCAGGGCAGGGCACAGGGCAGGGCACAGGGCAGGGAAAGGCGGGACAAGACAGGGCAGTTTTAGGCTGCGATTTTAGGTTGCGGAATGCGGGTGGAAATAAGCCAAATCGCAACACAAACAACAGTTGCTGATAACGACGAATATATTTTTTGAGCGATAATCATGGCTTGTTATCGGGTGCAGAAATAAATATGTTAGAAATCGGTCATACCAACAAACAATCGGAATCACACGACACTAATCGATGTGCAATACAAAATACGCGTTACATACAATCCCATTCACCTGTTCGGCATTTTTCGTTAACGACTGTTCGCGCTAGAATTGGTTTGGAACAAACCACAAAAGGGAGCAGAACAGCATAGCACATACCGTTTTTGAGCAGGATCTTCTGGTCATGGGGCGGAATTTGTCTGAAGTGCGGCAGTGTAGCGATGAAGGCCACCAGACGGGACACGGCGTTCACGAACACTCCGACCACGCGGGTGGTGGGCGGCGGCCGGGCGCCAGGCGGGGTCTCAGGCTCCAGAGGCACCGTCGTGTACCTGGGGTACAGGGTACCGGGTGTCAGAGGGACGGCCGTGTACCTGGGATCAGGGGCGTAGGGAGAATTTCGCCCAGAGGGGGGGGGGGGCAAATGGGATCAGAGGGGCCCTCGTAGCCAGGGGGGCCACATCATTAAAACAGTACAGTGTGTTGTATGTTGTAAAACAACGACAAATTATATTTCGACAACGAAGAACAAGTGTATTTTTCATTTTTGGGAGTGAAAAACACAAAATTTCGAAAATCCGAGATAGTCATTTGTAATATTTTGCCATTTCCTTTTGTCAACTTTTTTACTTGCAATTTTCGTCAAAACTCGAATTTCTATGATTTTGTCAAACATGTATTGTTTTTCCACCAAAAATTACATGACATGACGTGATTAAAACGTCATTATCTCCCAAAGCAATCCACCATTTTCATTGAAATGTTGTGATAAGACGTAGAATTGATGCAGCATAAGGTACTGAAGGATTGACGCCGATATCTATCATTGTTTTCAAGTTATTGAGAAAATCCGGGAGGGGGGGGGGCAGATTCTGCCACCTCCAGCGGGGCGCGGGTTAATGCAAATATTATCCTTAATCTTCTTCAATTCGGATTCAGGAAACAACACAGTACGTACATGCCGATTCTTCAAATGTACGATGAAGTTTACAAAATACCTACACAATAACGAAATAACATGCTCCACCTTGATTTACAGAAAGCTTTGGATTCTGCTTGGCAATTCTCTTGAAAAAAAAAATACACCGCATTGTGATACGATGGGTTTCTACAACACGATAGTCATATATTAATAAGAGGCATAAAATGGCAATAATATATGAGGTTGCATCTAAGAAACAAATGATGAAAATTGTCGTCCCACAGGGTTCAATTTTAGGTCCTCTTTTATGTATTCTCTATATTAATGACATCAGCAATACAACAGAAATAGACACCTTTTACTTATTTGCTGATGACATACGGCAATTTATATTCAAGCTAGAAATGTTGAAGAGCTGCAAATACAGATTAATTAATTAATTCCAAAAATAACGAGTTGTTCCATGTAAATATATTATCACTAAATTCATCAAGACAAATTACCAAATCTATTCAAGATCAGTGACGTGACAAGATCTTGACATAGTATTAAATGATACACCAATCACGATAAAAACATGCATTACATAATTAGGAGTTCTTGTAGATGCAAATCGTAAATGGAATAGTCATATATATATAGTGTAATATGTGTGATAAGCCGTAATATATAGGAGTTAGCGGAATATCCAAGCTTTATTTATCCTCACAGTAACTTCTATTGGAGTACAATGCATTAATTCCGCCCCATCTAAATTATTGTGTAGTGATCTGGACTCTGGTGGAGGAATTATGACACTAACATTAAAAGGCCTTCGATAGTGCGGAAACGAGCGATTTGTCCGCCCCTGTAGCTCAATGGGAGAGCGCTGGGCTTCTGACCTTTCCTGGTAGTGGCAGCCCGAGTTCGAGTCAAAGCCAAAGCCTACATTACCAAAGCCTTGTACTCCTCTCATTCGTTACTAGCATACACTGAAAAACAATGTGAACTTTCATTGGTCTTCTTTCGAGAGCCTCAACGGCGCTCGACCGGCAGACCACCTCTACCACCACAGGACCCTTTAAAGGCCAGCATATAGTCCTCTACAGATCGGCAGGGGCCTCTAAAGGCCGGCGGATGGCCATCTGCAGATCGGCAGGACCCTTTAAAGGCCGGCATGGGGCCCTCTACGCTCACTCTATATATTGGCTGGGACACTGCAGATCGACAGGGCCCCTAAAGACTGGAAGAGGGCCGTCTACAGGTCGGCATGCCCTCTAAATGCCGGTAGAGGCCCTCTAAAGGCCGGCAGGCAGGCAAGGCGATCTACAGATCGGCAGGGCCCGCTAAAGGCCGGCAGGGCCCTCTAAAGGCCGGCAGAGGGCCCTCTATAGATTGGCTGGGGCACTTTCCAGAACGACAGGGCCCCTAAAGGCTAGAAGAGGGCCCTCTACAGGTCGGCAGGACCTTCCAAATGCCGGAAGAGGCCTCCACAGATTGGCAGGCCGATCTACAGATCAGCAGGGCCCTCTAAAGACCGACAGAGGGTCTTCTCCAGATCGACAGGGCCCTATAAAGGCCGACAGAGGCCCCTCTACAACCGGAAGGGGCCATCTAAATGCCGACAGGAGCCCTCTGCAGATCGGCAGACCCTCTACATGCTGGAAGGGCCCTCTAAAGGCCAGCAGAGGGCCCTCTACAGATTGACTGGGACACTTTGCAGATCGACAGGGCCTCTAAAGGCTGGAAGAGGGCCCTCTACAGGTCGGCAGGGCCCTCTAAATGCCGACAGAGGCCCACTACAGATTGACAGGGCGATCTACGGATCGGCAGGGCCCTCTAAAGACCGGCAGAGGACCCTCTCCAGATCGACAGGGACCCTCTACAGATTGGCAGGGCCTTATAAAGGCCGGCAGAGGGCCCTCTACAACCGGAAGGGGCCCTCTAAATGCCGACAGGGGCCCTCTGCAGATCGGCAGGGCCCTTTAAAAGCTGGTAAAGGGCCATATCCACACTGGCTGCGGCCCCTTTTACGTATTTACATAAACATGCCTTTAACAGACAAGCAAGTGTTGTTATTTATTCGTGTTACGATTTTTTTTATCGGTTCGTGGGCGTTCTTGTATGCGACGTAAGACGTTTTGCGGGCGCCTGACACCATCAAAAACACTGGGGCCTTCGGCCCCAGGGGGCCCTCGCTCGGTCGCCAGAGGGCCCCCCTGGCCTCCAGAGGGGGGGGGGGGGGGGGGGGGCATGGCCCCTTGCCCCCCACCCTTGCCTACGCCCTTGCCTGGAGTACAGGGTAGGTACATACTGCCAGAGAGACGGCCCTCCAATACCGCGGTACTGGGGGGGGGGGGGGGGCAGTATAGGAGGGGTCAGCACATATTCGTCAGGAAAATATACTGGAAACGAACATTTGTCAGCCTGGTTCATGAGTTGACTGATTTTGTGCACCGGGGGCGTGGTCACTGGAGGGAGGGAGGGGGGGGGGGGGGGGGCTGAGAAGGCCCTCCAGGATCGCTCCGTCTCCCCTCATCAATATTAGCAGGATTTTAGCATCAGCCCTATGGGAGTGGGGGAGGGGGGGGGGCACCTCGATTCCACACCAATCAACCTAATGTGGCGACCCCCTGATGTGTACAGTGGAATAGCCAGAAGGCTCTTTTAGGACCCTAACCCGTTATATTTGACACTTCGAAAACACTTGAGGACACCAAGGGCACGAAGTCAACAACAGATTCACGAAGAGAACCTGAAGTTCAGAATACCGGGAGCTTAATCGGCGCGTGCAGGCCGCCATACGTGGTGACACCCGTCATACGTGATGACACCCGCGACGCCATTCAGCGGCACATCCGTGAGCATGGACGGGCGTCTGTGTGGAGGGGAGTGCAGCCTGTGTAGCATCCAAGAAGGCGGGCAAGCCGGCTATCACTGCTGAACATGTGGATGTCGATGCCCTAAATAAGTATTTTGATGAGATCGGAACGAACACGTCGCGAGCAGTAGACAGAGCTGGACCTGAGCTGCCTGTCCGTTTGCCTCGAGTAGCAACGAGTTCGTTCGTGCTTGCGCCTATCACGCCGGAATGTTTGTTATCGGTCGTTGGCAGGATGAATAGTTCTTCAGCTTGTGGCGCAGATGGAATGTGTGTTCGTTTTAATAAAATGTGCCTTTACTCGCTTTGCCACGTTCTAACCCACATCGTCAACTCTAGTCTGACCTCACACGCTGTTTCTGACTCATGGAAACTCACTCTTGTCCATCCCATTCCGAAAGCTGCAAAGTCCAATGAGTTTAGTAGTTACAGGCCAATCTCGATTCTCACTACCATAGCAAAAATAACTGAGCGCGTTGTTTCCGAACAGCTGTATTCTTATTTCTCTGCCCACCACCTGTTCTCCCCTAACCAGCACGGCTTCAGGACCAATCACTCCACTGACACTGTTTTGCTCACCCTCACTGACCATGTTTTTCGATCTATGGACCAGCGTGAGATTACTCTTCTCTGCCTATTGGACTGCTCTCGCTGTTTCGACTGTATCCCACACGACTCACTGCTGCGTAAGCTAGAGCTATATGGTGTAGAAACGCGCTGGTTCCAATGCTACCTGACCAATCATTATCAGCGCGTGCAGATTCAGACCACCGGAACATCTCGCGGCCGCACACTCTCCCGACCCCTTGTCAACCCCATTGGCACCTATCAAGGTTCTTCCCTTGGGCATTACTGCACAACATATACGCTAACGACCTACCTCTCTATACTGATGAGTCCACTGGCATCATCACCTACGCTGATGACGTCCAACTGTACGCTTCTGGCCCACCGAAAGACCTGAATGAGATTATCGAATCCATGGAAAACAGTTGTCTGTCCTTTCCAACTGGTATGGAAAAAATGGCCTCAAAATTAACTCGGCAAAGACGCAGCTCATCGCGCTCGGTACCCGCGAAATGGCTCGGCGCCTTCCCCGAATCAGCATTACCTTTTCCGGCTCAACCATCACCTGCTCAAACACTGTCAAAAACCTAGGTGTCTGGTTCGATAGTGACATGACTTTCGCCACACATACAGACGACGTGGTACGGCGGTGTACTGGCACTTCGTGCGGACTGAGCCACAGCAGGCACAGTCTCCCCCAGTCAGTGATGGTTACGTTGGTGCAAGGTCTGGTGTTTTTGGCGATTCGGTTCTGTCTGTTCGTATATGGCGCTAGCAATGCGACGCAATGCAAACGGCTTCAGAAGCTAGTGAGGTTCGCTGCGCGAGTGGTCTCTGGCCGGAGGAAATACGATCATGTGAGCGATGTGATTGATGACCTCGGCTGGCTTCATGTAGATAGCATGTATAAGTATCGCTACCTAGTGGTACTGAAAAAAATGCTGACTACGTCTGAGCCACAACACTTTGCCGAAAGTTGAATAACTAGGCAAAGTGTGCACGGGAGAGACACCCGACAGTGGCATGCCTGTGACGCCCTCTATACGGACTGAGTCTGGGAGGCGTCGCTATTTGTACGGGGCTGTCGCTGAGTACAACGAGCTGCCGTCTGAGCTGCGTTGTTTGAATTTCGCTAGCTATAAACGCGAGCTCAGATGGAGCGTGAGCGTCTTATGACTCACTGCACTGGTGTATGAGAAATTGTGTTGTGATGTGTTCTGTGTGCTCTGTGATGTGTACCTACATGAAGTATGAGTGTTGCGTCACCCAAGCCCATAGGCTTAGGAACAGGGGGGCAGGGGGGAAGCCGCCCCCAACATTTTGGATTGTAACATTACGCCTATGGGCGTTGCATGGAAAGAATCGACTTCAGAATGCCTCCTGCCCCCCCCCCCAAATTGAACATAGTTCCGACGCCCCTACCCAATTATTTTAGCGTGTTTTGACTCGAGTCATATAGTAGCCGTTGCATGCAGCGGATATGCCTCACGAAGTGAAATAAATCAATAGTTTCCCGCTTGACTTTCCCACGACTCTCCTCCGTCCATGACTTCCCTAACTGCTGAAAACTGAACAGCAAAATTTCCCGGCATTGCTAGTGATCTTCCATAACTGTGAAGTCTGACCCACCTCTGTCGCAGTCGGACAGCCACTAGTGGGAACCGATGGAACTGATGGAAGTTCGAAACTTCAGGAATGTTCTGGGAAGTTCAGAAATGTTCTGGGAAGTTAACCCGCGCACTGTTCTGGGAAGTTAACCCGCGGCTTTGCGCCGAACACGAACTGCAGGGGAGGGGGGTGATTTCCGCCCCCCCCCCTGAAATCTCTAAAACTACGTTACGTAGCGAGAAGCGGGAAACGGCCTTTGATAGCTTGATACATGTTCTATCGAAAGTATTTCAGTATTATTTTAGGTCATGTCAAAATTGAGGTCACTAGAGGTCATCAAAGGTCAATTTTTTCAGTTTTTCTCCTGTTTTAGGACATCGCTCCAGAAATCCCCATATATCTCAGAAACTATGCTAGTTAGAAACAAACGGAAAAAAGAAAACGCCAGCCAGTGAAATTTGCAATCGTTTGTGTGTCCTCACATTTGATCTCAGATCAACATTTGAGGCTCCAGAGGTCAAAAAAGAAAAAAAATGACGTTTTTTTGCTAAATCGTTTTTCGCTATTAACTTTTTATGTAATAAAGATAACGGAAAACTGTTTACGTCATTGTGTTTATCTTGTCAAGGCGCTTTGAATGACATACACGGAGACCTTGTTAAGTTAACTTAAAAATTTGACTTCAGGTCAAGGTCAAGTAGTGACCCAAGTAGGGCATGTTGCATATGGGAAGACGTGTATTGACGAGACAAACACATTGAAGTCTGTCTTACTTCTCTATCTTCATTATGTCGGGAGTTATTGACAAACAAGTGATGGTGACTTCGCATGACCTTAAATTACCCAATAGGGATCACTGAACACTTGGATCATCAAGAATATCCTATAATAACATGATCCAGAAGTAATTGGACTAATATCATGCATATCCTTAGCATTTGTATATTTACCCATTGACTTATTATGGGGAGGTTACGAAATTGACCTGACCTTTGGTCACCGATATCAAAATTCCGAGATAAACGAATTGTAAGTACGTATGCCCTCATGACATCCTGTAAGTTTCAAACTGATCGGTGACAAACTCTGGCTTTGGCACAACTGCAAACATTTTTGGAGGTGGGGTCACTTGACCTGGTCTGGTGACCTGACCTGAGCTGAACCAAGGTTATTTTTTTTTGCAAAGTGTGCGCAATTGATGTGCTGACAGGTGTGCGAAAACCTGGCGGCGCTGCGCGCCGCCGTTTTTTCGCTATCTTTGAGAAAAAACCTGAGGGGGGGGGGGGGAATCAACCCCCTGCAGTGCGCGGATTAATGAATGTTCTGGGAACTTCAGGAATGTTCTGGGAAGTTCAGAAATGTTCTGGGAAGTTAATGAATGTTCTGGGAAGTTCAGGGAAGTTCAGGACAGAGCTCAACGAACGGAGCGACAACTTCGATCGGTTGGCATTTGCATGTGATTTTTGACGATCAAGTTGATACTTGACAGTGGCATTAAGTGTCTGTTGTGACCAGACTTGTGCTTGATTCCAGTGGAATCGAATCCGATTCCGGAATCGATTCCGTTTGGACTGGAATCGGAATCGGATTCGATACCGCTCGCATCTGGGTGGAATCAGAATCAGGTGGAATCAATCATTTTGTATACAATTTCAATGTGCATTTCAAGCGATTCCGTTTTTCTTTCGCTAAACTCGCTTTGGCCATGAATTAAGGTTTTCCTTGGGTAAATTCGTTTCTTTCAACATGCAAAACTAAAGCAAAGCTATGTGACAATTTGTTACCTAATGAAGGTCAATAGACATGCTCAGTAATTATGTTTATTTAGGTGGAGAAATACACTGATCCTCGCTTATGGCGATGTTATGTTAATTGTACCATACATTCCATAATATCCTCAAATCTTTCAAGACATTGATTTTCCTGTGTATCATATTGCACAACAGCAGCTTGCAATATCTGCGTGCATCATAATTATAGCCAATAGGTATGCCTAGATTATATTGCTTGTTCCCTTTCGATATAGTTTGGAATTTTTTAACTGCGCGATTTTGCAACATGGTTCAGTTTTTCGAGAGAAAAGATCATGAAATGATTTGAATTTGTATATCAAAATAGCCATCTTAAATATGTCTGTGTAATACATTTAATATAGCTATTCGTGCCCTTCGAGTCATCTATACCATACGTATATATGATCATTGATCAGGCATATTTTGATGCAGAGCGGACTCAAATCGGAATCAGTGGAATCGGATACGGAATCAAACTTTTAGGTGCCCCGGAATCGGAATCGATTCCTCTAGCAAAATATATATATTGGAATCGGATTCGGAATCAGATCCATTTGGCTTGGTATGGAAGCGGAATCAAGCACAAGTCTGGTTGTGACCCGCATATATGAAGTGGCTTTAGCCCGTATCATTCTCGGTACTTGGCTTCCGCTTTGTGCACTTCTCAGTCCCGCAAAAACATGGTCACTGGTCAGTCGAGGCCGAGAAGAAAGACTCTCAACGCACTCAAGGGAGTGTGCCTCTCACATCGCTTATTTGGGGTTATTGACACCGGTTTATAGAAGATAATTTTCTGAATCGAACCATG